>CM062805.1:1149921448-1150163964 GCA_031772625.1 Pinus tabuliformis
TGTAATTCCTTTGTAGATAGAGCAGAGTTGCTTGCACAAGTTGAAAGAAGCCTAATTAAAACCTACACCAAGCCAAAGAACAACTTGAGTAGACCAGTTAGTAAAAGGTCCCTAATTTAGAGTTAAAAATTAATGATCTCACTGCTTGAAAGTACTTTATAAAAGGTTAGACTATCGTGTATGTTGAAGAACTAAGAGATGCCAGGGCACTGCCTGAGTTAGTGACATATATCAGATTTGCAGCTTGCGAAACTAGACTGTAGCTAGAGAGCTTGTTCAATTTTTCTGGAGAAGAAGCACAAGCTTCTGCAATTCGAGCCAAGTAAAATGATGCATTCTCTACCACCTAAAACATAATTAAATTTTTCACCAGGAGAATCCATAAGTAAGACCCATAAGCAGTCACAACTTTATATATAAGGAAGACCCACAAGCAGTCACAACTTTATATATAAGTAAGATCCACTAGCAGTCACAACTTTATATATAAGTAAGACCCACAAGAAGTCACAACTTTATATATTAGTGTAAGGAAACCACCCAAGATAATATCAAAATGTATTACAAATACAAAATACCTTAGTATCATTATCTGAAAGAAGGCCGGTCAAGGTTGGAATTGTTTCCATTGCAGAAGCGATAGTATCAGATGAAAGTTGTTTGCAAATGTTTGCAGCTGTTGACAAAGCTACTCTCTAAAGAATTTAAAATTTATATTAGCCATATGATTCCACTTTCCATACTCAACAAAATATATACAAGCGAGGAATATATCTTACCTTACCTTACACCAATGGATAAAAAATCTAGGTAGGACAACGCTGTCATAAGAGCACCACCACAAAGACAAGAAAATGCATGCCCATGAGAAATATTTTCCAAAGCTTGCAAAGACTGCAACATAATGTATCACTTTATCATACTCAACTAACAAAGACTCATTATATTAATTAATTGTTTTCATTATTTACTGTATATCTTAAGATGTGCAAGAAGCACTTTTACATAAACATCAATTTATTGTCTTCATAAACTTGTATGAAATCCAATGATACTAGACTAACCAAAGAAACTAATTATTTCAGTCATAATTACAAAAGTAGCATCTCAAATATGTCATGGTTGAAGTGGAAGTTTAAATTTATATCTACATAATAAAAGTATCAACAATTATGTTTCATATGACATGCTTGTGCAAAAGATTAACCAAAAAATGAAGATCTCGAGATTAGAAGCTTTATATGTTTACAAATGCTTCTTGCTATATTTTGACTCGAATCAAGAAAGAGCTTATATATTTCAATTCTATCAAGAGTGGGAAAGGTATGTACACCTCCATAGACTAAGAATCATCCTACAAATAAAGGGTCTAATACATCAATTTCATGTCTAGCTAGGCCATAACCTTAAAATAAATACTTATACAGCTACATGCAAGACTATTATAATTTCTCTATAGAAATTTTGGCAGTAATCATTCAACACCACTTAGAAAGGGTGTCATCTTGCTATGTTTTCACTATATAATGATGGCATTGAAAGCTTCCTTCAGACGTTGATTGACACCCATTATGAAGAGGTGGGACGCCATGTCACGGTTTACGATGTGACTTTCCTGTCAAAAATTAACAACCACAATGGCTCCCGCTAATCAAATGGACTCCTTGTAGTGGCACACGATCCACAAGACGAAAACATGTCACTAGACCTATCCAAATTAAAATAGTTATCCTATTAGTTTAGATAAGATAAAGTCTTCAATTTGAAAATGAGTGACATAACTAACTTATGAAAAAACTAGTTATTTTCATGCAAACTGATCTTAAATTTTGCATATTTACCACTAGTTCTTCTCCCCAGTGAAGTTATTTCGAAACAAACTATCTCCATGACATGCAAAAATGAACTAGTTATTCTAGAGTAGACTTAAAAAAATGCTCACATTTCACTAGTTTGACCAAAAGTGAAGTTATTCTTTGATGCCAAGTGTATTTATTAACCCTAATTTCCACACATGTACAACTTCAAAATATATGTGAAGGGTACTCACTAGACCTGGATTCCGCACATTTACCATGAAAAGGTTAATTTTATTTAAACCAAATAAAACCTAAGACTTAAGCTTAGTCACTGGATGCAAAAATCGTACTTGCATACTAAGCATAAATAAAGTAGAAAACCTAGTTGTGCACCAAACTCAATCACATGTAGCTTCTTACAAATGAGTTGAGTAGTTTTCTGAAACCCTGCACAATTTTCCTTCAAGAAAAGATAGACATAATTTTCTGGACCAGCTCCAAAAAGAGTCTAGATTTCTAAGGTCCTCTAGTGTCCACACCCTGGATAATGTCACCTCTAAATTGATCTGCATGTGCTACTAGTTGATGGCAATGTAGGATATGGTAACCAGTAAGCATAGCTGGGAATGAAATGGCTGACTTAGTTTTAACTTGTTTTTGTAAGTCAAAGTACAGAACAACCCATATGGATACACTAGTGGATGGCACGATGGAAAGTCAAAGGCCATAACGATGCTAATATGTAATTAATAATTATAAGAACATAATTTTTTTAACAAATAAAATATTTGTTTTACAACCAGGAATAATAATTAAACTATAATACAAAATACTCAATAAAGACAAATAAAACCAAAAACTCATTGGTAAACACCCTAAGCTTGCATGCATCCCACTTCTCCCTTTTCAATCTTCCATACAACTTTTCATCTAGAACTAAACTCCATGCACCTGATAATTGAAGCTCCATAATTGAGCCTAATCCCAACCCCACTCTCGTTGGGGTGCAAGTTAGTAGCCTTGGGAGAAATCTCACTACTTCCTCTCTTGAAGTAGTTATTTTACATACAAAGCTTGTGTTCACTCGCAGACCCCTGAAGCATGAAGTCTTATCAAAATAGAGGCGAGTAGAGTCCGCTTCGATGCTTGATTCAAGTTTTCCTCCTCGACTGGGAATCAGTTGTCTGCTAAAAAATTTGAGATCCCTCAAGTAATTTTCTCTCAGTTACAGGAAGTTGTGCTCATGTCAGCTTCTGGTGTGGTTGTGTCTGCTTCATTCAATTGGTAGATTTTGGGCATATCATTTCTTCTAAGGGTCTGCATGCAAGGTATGGGCATTTAGCATCAACACCAAACACATGGAACACCGAAGCGATGTGTTATTACGATATTTACAGTTTGTTAAAATATTGCAGGCTGTCTAAGTTGCTTCTCTTGTTAGACATTGTGGAGGTTAATTTTAGTCTTCTAAGACAAAATGTAAAATATACATTTTTTTTTTTCCAAAAAAAGTAAAATATAAACAAAAATAGGAGCTTAGCTGGAAAATAAAATCACTCGTTTTCCCACAAATGGTTGTATAATTTGTGAATATCGTTGTTGCTGAAGTTGAAACTGAGGATGTGAATGTGTGTGTTGTATTTGTGACCGAATTTGAGGAATTTTTAACGGTGGTTGTTGTTGATGCAATTCAAATACTGTTGGCTTTGCATGTTTCTGCCCTTGCTACACATTGTGTAATTGAATTTCACTCTTCCTAGACAAAATGTAAAAAATACAAGATCTTCTTTGGAAAACAAATTTGTATTGAAGAGAAACAAAAACAACAATCTCCTGTATCACTACATTATTCTATCTCATCCTTCTACTTGACATTAATTTATGTAGAAGTATTTAAGAGAACTATAGTTTTCAATTTAATCTGACCTCTACTAGAAAATAACTAGAAATGAATTAAAAATTGATAAAATTAATTTGCTATTAAGCCTATTGGAAGGGGAAAAGCACATACATGTGGTATATATGAAAATCATAAGAATTCAATTTTTTTTTCTCTCCATTAGCGTTAGAATCTAATTTTATTGTGCTCATTGTCAATTTCCTTTGCCACAATTGTAGCTTTGTTTAGAGTTTCTATGGGCCATGGAGTTGGTGTGAGCCATTGTTGTTGTTGCAGTGGGATGCATCCTCGCCTAGAACAAAACCAAGAGACATGTAGAGTTGGTATGAGCCATGTGGAGTCGGTGTGGGGTGCATCCTCATGCAAAACAAAGCCTATATTTTCTTCCTTATTAACATTCTTAACCAAAAACTAGATCAATAGGCAACATCTTCACTTAACCAGATCGATAGGCAGACATCTTCAAGCACTCACGACAAACATGCTCAAAAATTAATAGTCTGTGATCCTTCCATAGAAAAAAACAACATATAGACACCAGAACAACATATAGAAACAACAATAGCATCATGCAGACACCACTTGGCACTTATGACTTTGGTCTCTTTTATAATAGAGGCATAACATTTAATACTGGTAAACTAATGTTAGCATTATTTTACCTCTTTCAAAATTCTTTCAAACTACGAAGGGAACAAATCAATATAATATATACTTATAGCCTCCCCTCATCAGGAAGAAGCCAAATAAGATGGCCAAACATATTACATTATGAAAATGCACTACAATATTTAAAAAGTTTGGTTATTCATAACAGTAACCAACAGAAAGTAATTTTAACCCCACATCTTCGATTACTATAGTCCCAGTTGTTCCCACGGCAAGGACTAACAAGATATTAAAATATATAATGATTATAGTAAACTCTTTTATAGTAAAAAGTAAAGATAACTTTTATTAAATAAATAATTTTATTAATATTAATAAAATTATAAAAATATTTTAAATTGTCTAATAAAATCAATTGATGAAATATTTTATAAATTTATTATTAATATTAATATTATTTAAATAACTAAATATAGAATTTGGAATTAATGTTGGTAAGTATATGGAATTAATTCCATATACTTATGAACATTTCACAAAGGATTCATAGAATTCATATAGATATCCCATCTCGAGATATCAAGAGGGATCGTAGTTAAATGATCAAAAGGCATGATGATGTTACTTCCTAGAAACGCTAGTTAATTTATAATAACTTGAATTTCAATCTTAAACAAAGAAATGATTTTATTTTTATCTAATTTACATTAGTATTTTTATTTTTCATTGAATTTGTGTAGATTATTAATATAACTTAATAATAATAGTTTTAATGCAACAAGGTGTATTTTTATGCCAATGTCATAATCACTAGAAAATCTAGATCAATAACTCAAAGTAATTGCACTGGATTTAGACAACACCCAAAAACATAAATAGTGCTCCAACAAATATGTTCAAAGTCTCCAAAATCATAATGATGATACCAAATGCTATTGACTTCAGTTTTATTTGACTTAAGTATTTTAAAAGGTAATAAATTTATTGGTTGAAGGAAAAAGATTAGGAATTACTTCCTTTATTTTAGAATTTTATTTTGCAATAGAAGGACTTAAGGAGAAGCATTGCTAAAGTATCATAGTTTAGATGAGTTAGAAGGTTATGAGGGTTGGTATTATGATAAATATTTTTAAATTGAGGTTTAATGTGGATTTACACACTAGTCTAAAGAATTTTTTGTTCTTCAAGTATGTTAGTGTGACCATAGCTAACCATGGTCAACACTAGTCAACCATGATTAACCAAGGTTGAATTTAATTAACCATGATCAACCTGGATTAAAATTTCTTTCATTATGATCAACTATTATGGTCAACCATGGACAATCGTGGTCAGCATGTTTAGCGATGTCAATCATGGTCAAACATGGGCAACCATGGTCAATTATGGTCAACCATGAACAATCATGGTCAACAATGGTCAACCATGCTTATCCATGGTTGAATTTCATCAACCATGATCACCCTCAATTAAAATCTCTTTCATTGTGATCAACTATGATGGTCAACCATGGACAATCATGGCCAACCATGGTCAATCATGGTCAACCATGTTTTAGAAAATCAAACATCATCAACCATGGTTGAACATCGCATTGTGACAAAGATTGTCTCTATATGAAAATCAACCATGGTCAAATGTCTCATTGTGACAACGATTGCCTTAATATGAAAATCAATCATGGTCAACCATGGCCAACCATGGTCCAATGTCACATTGTGATAAGGATTGTCTCAATATGGAAATTAACCATGGTCAACCATGTTTATTTTAAGGTTTATAATATTTATTTTAGGGTTTATATATCTTGGGTTTATAATTTATATCCATTGAGTTTATTATTCCCTTGGGTTTATAGTATCAATCCCATGAGCTTATTAATCTAAGGGTTCATATTCATAGGGTTTAATATTATTCGCTTAGGTTTATAGTCCCTTGGGTTTTTGGTATTAATCCCTAGGGTTTACTATTCCCTTGGGTTTATAATATCAATCATGGTCAACCATGGTCAACCATGGCTAATCATGCTCAACCTTGGTTAACCATGTTCAACCATGTATTATAAAATAAAAAATTATCATCCATCGTCGAACATCGCAGTGTGACGAATATTTTCTTGATATGAAAAGAAACCATGATTATGCATGGTCAACCATGGTCCAATGTTGCATTGTGACAAGGATTGTCTCAATATGAAAATCAACCATGGTCAACCATGGGAAACCATGTTTATTTTAATGTTTATAATATTTATCTTAGGGTTTATATACCTTGGCTTTATAATATTAGTCCCTTGGGTTTAATATTATTCCCTTTTGTTTATAATCCCTTGGGTTTATAATATCAATCATGGTCAACCATGGTCAATCATAGCCAACCATGGTCAACCATGGTCCACTGTTGCATTGTCACAAAGATTTTCTCAATATGAGAACAATCATGTTCAGGAATGGTCAACCATGGCCCAACGCCACATTATGACCAGGATCGTCTCAATATGGAAATGAACGATGGTCAACCATGGTAAACATGTTTATTTTAGTGTTTTAATATTTATCTTAGGGTTTATAGTTTTTATCCCTTGGGTTTATTCTTACTATGAGCTTATAATAACAATCCCTTAGTTTTATTAATCTAATAGTTCATATTCCTAGGGTTTAATATTGTTCCCTTAGGTCTATAATCCCTTGGGTTTTTAGTGTTACTTCCTAGGGTTTATTATTCCCTTGGGTTTATAATATCAATCATAGCCAACCATGTTTTATAAATCCACTCATGGTCAACCATGGTCTGATGTCACATTGTGACAAAGATTCTCTCAATTTGAAAACCATTCATGGCCAAGCATGCTCAACCATGGTCCACTGTCACATTGTGAAATGATTGTTTCAAAATGAAAATCGACCATGGTCAACCATGTTTATTTTAGTGTTTATAATATTTATCTTAAGGTTTATATACCTTGGGTTTATTATATTAGTCCCTTGAGTTTAATATTATTCAACCATGTTTTATAAAATCAATTGTGTTCAACCATGGTAACTCATGGTAAACCATAGTCTAATGTCGCATTGTGACAAAAATTGTCTCAATATGAAAATAAACCACTGTCTCAACCATGGTAACATCACATTATGACAAATATTGTCACAATATGATAATCATTGTCAACCATGGTCAATCATGGTCAACCTTGGTCAACCATGTTTTATAAAATCAAGCATTCTCATCCATGGTAAATCATGGTCAACCATGGTCGAATGTTGCATTGTCACAAATATTGTGTTGATATGAAAATCAACCATGGTTAAACATTCTCAACCATGGTCTAATGTCGCATTGTGACAAGGATTCTCTCAATATGAAAACCAACCATGGTCAACCACAATCAACCATGTTTATTTTAGTGTTTATAATATTTATCTTAGGGTTTATATACGTTGGGTTTATAATATTAGTTCCTTGGGTTTAATATGATTCCTTTGGGTTCATAATGCCTTGGGGTTTTAGCATTAATCCCTTGGGTTTATAATATCAATCCCTTGGTATTCCCTTGAGCTTATAATAACAATCACTTCGGTTTATTATTTCCTTGGGTTTATAATATCAATCCCTTCAATTTATTATTCCCTTGGGTTTATAATATCAATTCCTTTGCCTTTTAATATCAATCCCTTCAAGCCCATGGGTTTTGGATTGGCGGTGAATGGGTGTACTGTTAAGGCACTCCTTGCGATAGATCACCGGTTCAAATCCCCATGGGTACCTAGGTAGTATTATATAGAAAGAAAAAAATATCAATCCCTTCGGTTTTTAATATCAATCATGGTCAACCGTGGTCAACCATAGCCAATCATGGTCGAATGTCACATTGTGACAATGATTGTCTCAATATGGAAATCAACCATGGTCCAACTTTTCATTGTGACAATTATTGTCTCGATATGAAAATCAATCATGATCTAAAGTGGTCAACCATGGTCCAACTTCGCATTGTGACAAGGCTTGTCTCAATATGGAAATCAAATATGGTCAACCATTTTTATTTTAGTGTTTATAATATTTATCTTAGGGTTTATAAAACTTGGGTTTATAATTTTTATCCCTTGGGTTTATTATTCCCTTGGGTTTATAATATCAATCCCTTGGGTTTATTAATCTATAGATTCATATTCCTAAGGTTTAATATTATTCCCTCAGCTTTATAATCCCTTGGTTTTTTACTATTAACCCCTAGGGTTTATTATTTCCTTGGGTTTATAATATCAATCATGGTCAAAAATGTTTTATAAATTCAATCATGGTCAACCAATATGGTCCAACATCGCATTGTGACGCATATTGTCTAAATATGAGAATCAACCATGGTCCAATGTCGCATTGTGACAAAGATTCTCTAAATATGAGAATCAACCATGGTCCAATGTGGAATTGTGACAAAGATTCTCTAAATTTGAAAATAAATCATGGTCAAGCATGCTCAACCATGGTCCAACGCCACATTGTGACAAGGATTTTCTCAATATGAAAATCAACCATGGTCAACCATGTTTTATAAAAGCAATCGTGATCAACCATGGTTGATCATGGTCAACCATGGTCCAACGTTGCATTGTGACATATATTTTCTCAATATAAAAATTAATCATTATCTCAACCATGGTCAAACATCACATTATGTCAAACATTGTCACGTTATGGTATTCACGGTCAAACCATGGTCAACCATGTTTTATAAAATCAAACATGATCATCCATGGTCAACCATGGTCAACCATTGTCAAATGTTGCATTGTCACAAAGATTCTATTGATATGAAAATCGATTGGTTTCATATTCCTTTAGGTTCATATTCCCTTGTGGTTTTAGTATTGATCCCTTGGGTTTATTATTCCCAAGGGTTCATTATTCCCTGGGTTTATAATATTAAGTCCTTGGGTTTATAATATCAATCCCTTAGGTTTATTATTCCCCTTGTTTTATAATATCAACCATGGTCAACCATGGTCGATCATAGCTTACCATGGTCAACCATGGCTAACCATGATCAACCATGGTCAACCATGGTTAATCATGGTCAACAATGGTCTAACCTCGTATTGTAGCAAATATTGTTTCAATATGAAAATCAATCATTGTCTCAACCATGGTCCAATGTCAGATTATGACAAATATTGTCCCAATATGATAATCATGCTCAACCATGGTCAATCAGGTTCAACCTTGGTCCATCATGGTCAACCATGTTTTATGAAATCAAACATTTTCATCCATGGATAATCATGGTTATCCATGGTCGAATGTCACATTGTGATCAAGATTGTCTTGATATGAAAATTAACCATGCTTAAGCATGGTCAACCATGGTCCAATGTCGCATTGTGACAAGAATTGTCTCAATATGAAAATCATCCATGGTCAACCATGTTTATTTTAGTGTTTATAATATTTATCATAGGGTTTATATACCTTGGGTTTATAATATTAGTCCCTTGGCTTTAATATTATTCCCTTGGGTTTATAAATCTAAGGGTTCAACCATGATCGAGCATGGCCCAACATCACATTGCGACAAAGATTGTCTCATTATGAAAATCAACCATGTTCAACCATGTTTTTATTTAAGGGTTTATAATATTTATATTAGGATTTAATTATTAAATGAATTAATTAATTATTTAATGAGTTGATCAATTATTTAATAAATTAATTAGTAATGAATGAAATAAGAATGAATTATTTAATTCATTTAGAATATTTAATTAGTAATGTTTATATTTAATATTAACAATATTAATAACCATATTTTTAATTAAATATAGTTACATTATATTAATCTTTATTAATCTCTATATATTAATTTTTATTAATCTTTATCTAAAAATATTTATATATTTACTTCAAGATTAATAATAATAATAATAAGTTAGAATCCATATATATAGATGTTGGATGATGCACACACGTGCACACAGATATATACAACTCTAGATGGCTAGGCTTTTTCCTTGGGTAGAAAGGATCCTTAAATTGCTATGTTAAAACGGACATAAGGGCCCCTTGAAATTGGATGGCTAACTTGTAATTTTAATTAGATAAAATTGTTAAACAAATTTAACGTTTAATATGATATTTTAAAGTCTTTGAAACCCTAGCATCCTATATTAGCCATGGAATGTGTAGAAACCCTTATGCCAAGGCTCAAAACCTTTGGTTGCATAGCTATCCTTCCCGAGAAACCAATGGTAAGAGTTATTCTTCTCCTATTATAACAAACCAAGTTAGAGCTCTAAGGCTTTAAGGAATGTTTCTGATGTTTTAAATAAGCAATAAGGCATTAGAGACATGTAGCCCATTGAAGAAAACACTTAAGAAAATTCTTAAAGGATTTTGGACAACTTTTCAGGCAAACTTGAGTATTTTTTGTGTAGCACTTGAAGTTTTTCTTCATGCAATACAACTCATATCACATGAATAATTTTTGTTTGTGAAATGATAGAAGCCACTAAGTTAGGGAGGGCATGTGGCATGCTCTAGTTGGTTGTTGCCACCTAGGGAAAATTCATGTAGGATACAAGGCAGTAGTGGATTAGGTGTTACATCAATCAAAGTTTTGCGTAGTGCAACACCTTGACCAACACCAAAATGTTGTGGGGTGATACATCACACTCAAAAAAGCCTTGTTGGTGTGTGAAATTAGGCCATGGGACACACAACACACAAGGGAAAGTTATGTGTTTTGTGAAATGTGGTAAATGATGAACAAGTTAATAATGTTGCAAACAAGAAAATATAGGTTGATGCAATGAAATTTTCATACAAATAAAAGTTGATGAGTGTAGCATATTACATTGACAAAAAGTTGGGATGCAATACATCACATTCCTAAAGTTTTGGAGGATGCGACAAATAGGAGGAAAAGGATGGAATATGAATTAAAAAAAGACCATATCATATAAAACAACATTTTATGGACACAACATATCAATAAATAAAGTTTTTGAATGCAATACAATGTATCACACAGATTTTAATGATGCAACATAACCAAGAGATGAAGGAAAGGATTGGAGAAAGAGAAAGGAAAGGTGAGATGAGATGAGAGAAAAAGGGTAAAGGGTGGAAGAAAAAAGCACAGGGGCTTCACTGGGGGGAATATCATACCACGTGGGTTCATATTGTGGGATATATATTGAGGGAAAAATGACATAATATATTGGGGGATATATAGTGGGTAAAGGATTTTTATATTGGCAGGTATAAAAATGGAACTCAAAGTTGATGAAAAAATATAAAGGGGTATAAAAAAGGTTAATAAAAAAATGGATACCTGCGATATCTAGTGGAAGTGGGGTTTTTTTAATTGGGAAGGTGTATTGGTTCGTATTGGTAGGGTGTTAAATAACGTGATTTTTAGGGGTTTTTTCCAATCTGTAGTCAAATTAAAAGTACTGTTTAATATTCCATGAACACACATGATAGCTCACAGGTTCATTGAAAGAAAAGGGAGGCAACTAATGCAAAAAATTAATGTTAAGAAGATGTGATGCACCACAAGAAATATATCTTTCTTGTGATACAACACAATAAAAGAAGGGATTGAAGAATGTGACAAGAAGAAGAGAGACCCCTATTGCCACATAGAGAAAGTTCTTCCATATTTGATATGACACAAATATATATCATTTGGGATATGAAGAGAAAGTTAATAGACCTATGACATGACACATTGGGAAAGTTCTTTCTTTATGCAATAAGCTAAGCAAGATTTTTTACCTTCGTAGTTGTGAATCCAAAGGGTGTCTAAAGACGATGTGGCAACAAAAAGGGGAAGTTATTAAGAAAACTTTTCAAAACCGTATTTTTACCCTTGAAACTCATAATTTAGCAAAAATACCATTATTGAAAAATTTTAAATGAAAAAAATAAATTAGAATCTCAAAATAACCCTAAATCAATATTAAAAAAATAAAAAACTAATTACCCTACCATCGTAATACTAAAAAATTTAAACATATTACATCTATAAAAACTCATTTTTTATTTCCATATATAAACCAGATTCCCACTCAACCACATTCTCCTCCCTATAAAATAATTGAACATGGACGACAAGAACATTCCTAACAACACTATAGAAATGGGAAATAAGAACATTCTCGACACCACTATAAAAGTGTAAAACATGTGATAACACGGGAAAGTTGAATCCCGAATCCAATGAGTGATAGATTCAACTCAAATCTCACTGTGAACTTTTGGTTTATGTTTCAAATCAGCCTCCTCGTTCACATTGTAAATGAAGGGCAAATAGATACTAAGTGGGGCCCCATCCTCATTCACATTGTAAATGAAGGACAAATAGATAATAAGTGGGGCCTCATTAACCTCCCTCTCATTTTATATGTCAAATCTTCACAACCTCCTCGTTCACATTGCATATGAAGGGAAAATCGATAGAGCATAAAGGTATCATTGGTTTTTTTTAAAATCTAGGATAATTGGTCACTGGTGAGAGTTATCCTGAACAGACCCAGGATCAAATTTAACTGGCTGCCACTATAAACCTAGGCTATGTGCAACCACCTGCAAGCCGCACAATAGCAAGAAACTTATACCCCAACAAGAGCCGAGATGTCCACTATGGGGTCGCCTACTCTTCTAGCCAAGACACAACAGGTCATATATATACTAAGTGGGACCCAACCTCGTTCACATTGTAAATGAAGGACAAATAGATAATAAGTGGGGCCTCATTAACCTCCCTCTCATTTTATATGTCAAATCTTCACAACCTCCTCGTTCACATTGCATATGAAAGGGAAAATCTATAGAGCATAAAGGTATCATTGTTTTTTTTTAAATCTAGGATAATTGGTCACTGGTGAGAGTTATCCTAAACAAACCCAGGATCATATTTAACTGGCTGCCACTATAAATCTAGGCTACGTGCAACCACCTGCAAGCCGCACAATAGCAGGAAACTTATGCCCCAACAAGAGCCGAGACGTCTGCTATGGGGTCGCCTACTCTTCTAACCAAGACACAACAGGTCATATATATACTCAATGAGATTTAACCCCTCATCTCATAGGTTTCACCTAGAAAAACTTACCGTTAAACCTCATATCACTGTATCATAAAAGTATCATTGTTACGGCAAACAAAATTTGATTTACTGTGCACACCGTACAACTCACGACACTTTTACATGTCAATTCAAAAGTGTAATGCTAATGTCAAAGTCAATATCTATCTGACGGTTTTGACTTTCAACTTACACTTCACTGGTTTCACCTAAGATATTTCCGAGCAGCATATTTCGATGTGTCGAATTCACAACAAACAATCTCTACGATATAATTTATTAACAGAAGCGCACATGTCTCGAACTCAGGAACAGTGGGAAAACTAAATTGATTCTATCGTAATCCTGAGTATTTCCATGATCCAAGAAATTCATGTATTATGTAATGTAGTTGCAAGCATGATTCTTGTGTAGTTCAATACCTGCACCGATGTATGGTTCTCCAATGATGCATTCAACAAATTCTCAATTTTTATGGGTTTGTTATGATAGCAATCATTGTATCTGTACCCAACAACTTAATTTATATGCATTCAACAAATTCTCAATTTTTATGGGTTTGTTATGATAGCAATCATTGTATCTGTACCCAACAACTTAATTTATATGTATTTGAATGGAAAATTTTGAACAAGAATGTTTGCAATCCGACATGATTTTAATTTTCTCGTTCATATTTACGCAGATGTTGATTAACAAGAAACTCTAATAATTATTTTTCAATGAAGTGTAGGATCGAACGAAAATCCCACACAAAAGTGATTCTAAATATCTTTATATCTGCATTTCCTTTTGTTAGAGCGTCTTTTTGTTGGTTCCAGTGTTGCGGGGATCCTCTCCTCGATTCCGTTCCTAATCCGTGCTTCGGGTCGGAGTGACTCAGGAGCGCACTCCCGAAATTGCACCTGAAAAGGGAGTGATTTTGGGAGTGCACTCCCTAAAAAAAACACTCTCTGCCTTTTTGGGAGCGTTTAACATTTTTTGCAAAAAAAAAAATTGCAGTGATGTTCCAAATGCAATTTTTTTCCAAAGAAAGAAATAAGTTTTGAGTGGGGCAGCGTAATGATCAAGCCTATGGCCCTAGTATTGATATGCAATTCATGGTAATGTTAAATTCTTAAACTGAAAGTGGCATTCTCCTTGATCTTCATTTTCATCCTTTTACTTAAATTTTTAACATTGCCATGAAATGACTCAGGATGTTTGAGAGTGGTTCCGGCCTCATCGGATTTCATATGGGGAAAGTAGAATTTTGGTTTTCATTCAAAATCCAGCGGACTTATAAGTTTTTTATGATTTCAGGATTGCAATGTTTCCATTGAATTTTGTCATGTATTAAGGTATGGAACTCGTATTTAATCAAGAGCACCAATCCCTCTATGTGCCTTGATGTTAGTGACATTTTTTGTCAAACTCCTCTATCATGACCCTCCTAAAAATGTACGCATCACTCAAACAAAATCTTCACTTGACATGCTATGCTTTTTCTATCTTATGTTAATGCTTAGAGGGTGATATTAATGACAAAGACCCTGATTTTCCAACAAGACTAAAAAATTTGACATTTCTCGTGGTTGCAAGAGACCCAAGCATAAGCAATAGATAATAGATTTACTTGTCTTTTCTAGTAGTTTTTATAACTATTGACTCTTTCATATTTATTATGATATTTTTTTAAACAATATACCACAATTTAAGTTTGAAGTTGGCAATTATAACTCATTAGTAATGAATTATGAATATGATGCTTCATGAAAGCTAAAATTTGTTTCATTTCATTTTATAACATTTCATTTCATGTTAGATATTATTTGTTGTAATGGTTACACTTAGCTTACAAGTACAACTTTGGTGATCAATGATCATAAATGTTATATATTGAATTTTGAAAGCTTGAACTTTAAGATTGATGAATCATGAGACTCAATATGTTGTATGTTACTAACTTGTGGAAATGGTTGATGAAGATTATAACTTCTAGATGATTGTTGTTATATGGTTCAATTTATGTTTTTTTATATCTAATGCATCATTCTACATGGTTTTGTTGATATGTATGTATCAAAATATAAGAATTATATATATATATATATATATATATATATATATATATATAATGCTCCGGGATTTTCTCCCAAATCGGGAGCTTTTGAAAATGTCGCTCCCACACCCGTTTTCGCTCCCGCTCCCAAGTAACATTGGTTGGTCCAATTTTGTTGAAATATGCCACTATCTTAATCACATCTTCTCAAACCATAAATCATTTTTTGTTCAAATATATAAGCATTTATGTTGAGCCAATGGGCCATATGATATATAATAGCAGGTTTCGATGTTGATGATGTGATATTAAACAAAAATATCGACAAGAAACTAAGGTATGTTTATGTTTACTTGGAGTTATGTTTAATGTATGAAGTACTCCATTCCACATAGCCACAACATATGGGAAATGTATAAGCAAATGATCAATATCTTCGGGTCCCCTCATGCACATATGACAAATGCCAAGACCTGTAAATCCTCAGATCTGTAGGTTCTTCCATATGAGCACACGGTCATGTACTGCCAACCAACTAAAACATTTTCTTTTTTTTGGTAACTCGCGTTTCCATACATCCTAGAACCATCTGTGGAAGACGAAATCCTTCTCAGTCTTAGGCAACCTGTGATATATATCTTTGACCATCGGATGACCCTTTTTTAACATACCATCCCAAGCCATATAGTCCTCTTGTTTTGTGATTATAATACCTACTGAGCGTAATAGAGAAATGTGTCTCTCCCATTTATAGGCATATATACTTGTTAGCCCTAATTTCTTTGCCCGACTCCAAGATTGCAGATTAACGTTATTATTGTGTAGATGATGGATCTGATGAAGGAGGTGTGTGCCTTTTTCATGGATGTAATTAAGTAATAGGACATATAAAGAATAATTCCCATAAATTCCCTTAATAACATCTAACCCGATCTCGACCATAGTTCCATCACCAACCTCCCAATGAATAAATCCCAAGAGCCATTGCAAGTTTTTCATCATGCTACACTAGATGTAGGAGACACGTGCTTTCTTGCTGGCACCATTCCTTATCCAGGTTGTGAACATTTGACCATACATATATGTGTCTCTAATAATTAGTGGCAATCTACTAATTTAAGTTAAAGTAAATGAAAATAATTAAAATACCATCTTAAAAGCTTATTTTTTTCTTTTTTAACAACGAAAAAACTTATCATAATTTATATGTCAGATAAGTGAGGATAGCTATATCTTACTGCAATCCTAAAATGCAGGTTGACTCATCTCAGTTATTCAAGGAAAACCACGCTACTTGGAATGACTCGTTGGTGATCCGTAAGGGGGCGGGGTTTCACTTTTGCCAAATGCCTCTGAATCTTAGGCTGTTAAGTTGTTTTCTTATATCCTACAAAAAGATGAACTCTTAACGCAAAAAAACAATTTTAAAACATACTCTAAACCTAACTAACATACTATTATGTCTTTTAAAACAAATAAACATAAACTTTGGAAACAATATATTTCAAAAATTACTCAACAATAATAATATTTCATAATAACACTATTCCATAATCTTAAAATAAGTGCCTACTTATTCATAACGCTACTCCATAAATCCGCACACTGCGTCATTGAGAACACTATTTCATAATCTTAAATAAATAACATTATTTAATATCATTAATAACGTTATTTTTTAATCTAAAAATAAATCTTAACTTAGATAACGCTATTTTAATCTTAAAAATAAATCTTAATTATGGATAAATGTATTTTTATTTTTATAACCAATTAATAACACTACTTTCACATAAAATCAATATAAAGTGAATAAATTCAAAGTTAATTATAGCCAATTTCCAAATCCCAATATCCCACCAAATTGGCACCTAAATACCGTATATCAAAATTCTCACCATGTGAGCGCTAAAATATAGTGCAATATACAAATAGACATTCGGTTAACATTGATGTTATTGGTCAGAAGTGGAGTAAATAGGTCTAAACAACTTGCCCCCAAAATTTTTCTTTTATAATTCAGCATGCTATCTAGCCTAGTAAAGAAGATAGGTTGTTATGTTATGTTAACATTTGATTCAAAGAAAAATAAAATATAAAATATGAAATATAAAATTAATAATTATAATTATAATTATAATTGATTATAATTAATAATTAAATATGTTTAGATTGATTTTAACTTTAAATTTATTAAATTTAAAAAAAAAATCAAATCTTTTAAATTACAAACATCTTTAAAAAAAAAAATTATATTAACACTAATAAATACAAAATTAATTTAAATATACACAAATCATAATATAATTAAAAAATTATTCATATAATCTTTTAAAATATATATTAATTAATAAAACAACATTGATAATTATATTTTTATTTCAAAAATATTAATACATTATTTTTTAAATATGTAATTACTTTCCAAGTTTAGCGAGGGTTATCCTTATCCTTTCCAACTTTACTGAACTTTAATCATAAGTACAATGTGTCATAGTGAGAGTCTCTCAAACGCCTTCCGACTCGGGAACCGACTTTCAGTTTGGTCACAGACATTGCTTTAATGGGTACGCAGAAAAGCAAACTCAACTCACAGGCGTTTGCATGTTATGTTATATTATGAAAAGCATTTATAAAAACAATAAAGGTAAATGAATTATATATTGTTTTCATACCAATAAATATTAATTATACGAGTTGCGTTTTGATCTATATTTTTAACAAGAAAATATGGTAATGGTATATGTGTGAGTTAGAAATATTTATTTTAAATTTATCGGAAATTAATTTTTTAGTTGTCAAATTAACAGTGGAGTTGATTATTACTTATAATTATCTATTGGTGGATAAATAAGTAAGACAAGCGAATAACCATACAAAAATCATTTTAGAGCATATTTTATGTTTTAAATTTGTATCATTTTAGAGCATATACTAAGCTTTGAATTTATATTAGGAATATGAAAGAAAATGAAAAATAATACTATAAGTATTTTTATTTTTTAAATTAATTAAAAATAGAATAAAAATTATATTTATAAATGAATAAATAAAAATGGTTGATTTTAATTGAAATTTATTAAAGATTTTTAAAAATTTGAATTATTTTGTTTAATTTGTAGAATTTGAAAAAAAAATGAATTTATATTATTTAATTTATAAAATCAAAATATTTATTATTTTTTAGATTATTCAATCTATTTATACATTCAAAAATACATTTGAAATAACAAAAAATGTTATAGAGCAACCCAATTAGGGCTTCCCACCCGGATTTCTGAGCACGCTGGCTATACAAACTGTGCTGAAACTGGTTGGTTGTGTAAGCGGGGTTTTAACTTGTTAAAAAATTTGACCAGTGTGGCCACAGCTCCTCACGGAACACATGTGAGAGTGCGAAATGTTACAGGATTCCTAGCGCCATTATAAAAGATCCACTGCAGTGTCACCGACTTTAAGCAGCCACGGCCGGAGGCGGGCCATTGAAAAACTACCTCGAAAAGCGGCCATAATCACCCAAGTCCCCTATTTATAACCAGCAGAGCAAGAAGCATACCCGCAATTCTCTTCGAAAGCTGATACTCGCATTCGCTTGGTTTTACACCTTATTGCTTATTTTCTAGAGTTCCAATGGGTATGGATCAATTACTCGCTATTCTTTTTGTTATTACATTTCCTGTCATACTGCCTTCAGTTGCAGTAGCGACAATGGATGACGTGAAGTATCCCGTGTACTATACCCACGCGGATATCGCGGAATTCATTAAAACTTCGTGCAAAGTGACTCTTTATCCAGAGCTCTGCGTTTCGTCGCTCTCTTCCTACGCGGGGCGTCTCAAGGCGAATCAGAGCGATCTTGTGAAGGCGGCCGTGGTAGTCAGCCTACTTAATGCTCGCAACGTTTCTGTCTGGGCCGCCGGCCTCAAAGCCAGAGGCGCCATGATGAGTGAAAGAGAAAACGCAGCGCTTAAGGATTGTATTGGAAATTTCAGGGATGCCACGTACGAGATTAGAAGATCTCTCATGGAGCTGAAGCAACTGAAGGCGTACAGTTTCCAGTTTCATATGAGCAACGTGCAAACATGGATGAGCGCGGCCCTCACAGACCAGGAATCCTGCCTCACTGGTTTCCAAGATCTCAACACCAGCGGGAATGTTACGGCCATGGTCACCGGCCGCGTGCAAAATGTGCGCAAATTGATAAGTAATGCCCTCGCTCTCGTCAACACATTCGCTGCCACCGGAAGAGGAGATGAGCTCCATGTCTGAAGCCTTCAAGGGCTCCTCGCCTCGAATAATATATTCAGTATTTCATAGAATCTGTATGCCATAGCTTTAGCCTGTGGCCTTGAGGCAGAGTTTGGGGCTTTTTATTGTAAATTCTGTGATAGTGATATAATAAATGTTCGTTAAAATAATTTTTTATTAATGCGTGCACGCTTTTGCTTGGGAAGGTATCTGATATCCTTAAAATACAATTCAGAATGCTGGTTTGGGTCGTGGATTCAGTAATATGAAACGGCCCTGTTTAACTGGCCCGAGGACAAACATGCATCTCTATGGGAATTTTGAAGGTTGATGGGGAAATAACCAAGGCTCGTTTCCTTATTTAAAATTCTGATTGTATTTTACTTTTAAATTTTAATGTTAAAAGTAAAGATAAACATTAAATTAGAAATTAGCCTCTGTCAATAGCCAAAACCTAGCCACCTGTTCTGAGCCTCACACCTCCTTGTTCCAATGAGTTTTTTCGTAATGAAGTCTAAATGTTTTTCATTACTCTATATCAAAATTTCCCTCAAGATTTCTAACTTTCGCTTATTTGAACAATTATTTTATGTTGTGGGATGATGCTAGTTTGCAGAGTAACCAAGAGCAGGAATATGATTTAAAGAAATGTTTTTGCGCCTTAATATGGTCCGCTTCTCTGAAGAAATCCTTTTGCCCCTTAAGATGATCGGGTTCTCTGAAGAAATCCTTTTGCTTAGCCATCCATTGATTACATTTATATAAAATCGGTGCAGGGTGACCAGATTCTAGAGCTGTCAGTTGAAGTTAGGTCTTCATGCCGCCTTGTTGTCGGTCACGAGCTCGCAGCGCGTCCTTTCCGTATTGGAGCCCACAATAACAATTATAAAACTATACGAAAGACAGACAAGACCGTGGTCACCGCAACTGTATCTTTTCTTTTCGTGATTTGCCACTTTTTGAAATTGAAAGCTGCCACTTTTTGAAATGGTTAGTAAATTTGTATCCTTTTTTAAATTTATTATCTTTATTATTTATTTAGTAATTATTAATTTGTATATTTTATATGTAGTAAGAAGGTTTATTGATGCTACGATGATGTGGTTACATGTCAAGCGGGATGCACACTTTATTAACATCTTATTGATGACATATTAATGATCTTGTGATCTATCACATAGATTTATATTCCATATAATTTATATACATATTCTATTTTCAACTAGAACCAAGTGATTTGATAAATATACTTAGAATTTGAAAATGTTGTAAGCTAATAAACTTTGTGCTTGGAAAATTTAGCTAACTAGATTTTAAATTTCAATGGTAGTTTAATGCACCAGATAATATATTTATTAGTTACTTTGCTGATGATGTTCGTACGGCATCAGAGGCTTGGTGAAGGTGGTAGTGGTGATGGCCACAAGGATGATAAGTTGTTTGGTATAGGAGGATGTTGACAATGATAGGTGGTAGTGGTGATGGCCACAAGGATGATAAGTTGTTTGGTATAGGAGGATGTTGACAACGATAGTAGTTACAGGGCTTACGGTGACAAATGATTTAGATTTGAGATATTTATTTATAGTTTAATAATAATATTATTTCATTTTTTAATTTATATATATATATATATATATATATATATATAGATAATTATAATTATGTGGTTAGATATCAAAATAATTATTCATATAATTTATTATTTTATGAATATTAATATTTATAAAATTTCACCCCGAATGTGGGTGTCCATTCCAGGCATTAACATGACAAGACGGCAAGGCGATGGATGGGTTGGCCACATGGCCCCCTGCAACTTCCCCATGCCACTCTGAAGTGCATTCAAGTCACTTTGCACGAGCTATTTAATGCATGCAAAGGCCGAGGCAGAATCAATCCACACTTAACAATGGAGCCTGCAAATTTCTCTGTTATTCCTCCCCCCCTAATTCACTATGCTTGTCCTCCACAAGCGGGAGAGCCAAATGAGCGCACCGTTACAGGTAGGAGATGCTGGTTGTTAAGCTGCATCGATCTGGGTAATGGCTTCCACCACTTCCACACCCGCCTCTACAATATTGCTCATGTCCACAACTCATATGCGATTTCCCCGCATCGCTCCTATGTCAATTCCTCCACCATCCCTACTGCTTTGTCCATTGTTTCCATTCCCACCATGGTCCACCACCATATGCGAAGTAGAAGAGGAGGCACAAGAGGTTGAAGCTCTCGCTCACCTGCAATGCCCAGCCCCGATTTGTCTTCCCCTGCGTCCTCAGCTGATAACCCATACCCACTTAGTTTTGCAGGGCATTACTCAGGTACCTGATGCGGCAGAGGCAAAGCCTGGCTTCATGGCACAGGTCGTGGAAATGCAGCGGTCCACACTACAAACTTTCCCCTTCCTATGCACCCTGCTCCTCATACCACACAGTTTTGATTTCGCAGCTCCCTGAACTGCCTAGTGATCATCACCACCGTCTCAATTACCTTCACAGAAGAAATTGAGCCACCCAATCCTCTGGCTGAACACACTAAGGAGGCGAACAGAGCAGAACCTAGCAGCAGGAGTAAGGGCAACATTGGTGATCGGAAAGCTGATGAAGGTCGAGCCACTTTGCATGGTAAAGCAGTGGCTAGCAGTCAGCATGTTGAGGAGCGCAAGCTCAGTTACATGCAGGCTTCTGGTAGTCGTCAAGGAGACACGTCAGGAAAGTGTGTAGGAACTTGCAACATTGAGGGAGACCATCCAGCACATGGACGTGGCGCTTCGGACGAGGATGATGATTCGGACAAGTACGCATGTCCGATTGTGGAAGAACCAACCCCAGATAACTGATTGCCAGATGTCGAGTTTGCCAAGTAGATGGTTTGTCTTGTTGACGGTTCAGTTTCTTTTCAGTGTTTTGTGTCTTCTAGTTAGGATTATGTTATGGTTAAATTGTTTATGTTATGTTGTGATCAAATTGGATACCCCTATGTGGGTTATTTTTGAACTCATATTTGTTTGAACTGATTTCCCCTCTGTTGGGGCAATCAAAGATAATTATTCTGACTGTGTGATGAATGATGCTCAGTTCCTCTAAGGCCGAGCCTCAATGTAATTCTTTTTTTGTATCATATTAATAGATTAAACTTACTTAGAAAAAAATATTTTTAAAATTTCTGTTGTATGATATATAAAAGTCTTTAAAAAAAGTAATATATATATTTTTTATTATATATAAAATATTAATATATTTATTAATTTTTTTAATAATTAATTAATACATCGTGAGAAAACATCACATTTCAATACTTTATCTATAATATGTAACAGTCCAAAATAAACATGTAATTAATTAGATTAATCAAGTAATTTATAATCAACATGCAATTATCAACTAATTAACATCAAAGTTCAAAACTATGAGTAGAAACACTTACCTGTGATTTCAGTTGAAGTCTGCTAACTGCAACAAGGTTTTGGGGACGACTCTCCACCCAACCATAGGCTCAATTGCACAAAATATTGCTACAACTGGCCACCCCCGAGCCCTCAATCAACGTACTACTGCCAAGGAATCCTTTGTCTTAGAACACTATTCTCCCAAGAGAATGAATGATAGAATCTTGAAATGATGGAATGCCTCGCATCTTCCTCACCATCTAATAAATAAAGCAAACATTGGAAGGGGAACCACATGCACACACTCCATGTGTCCACATGCAACTTTACTGCTTTCTTGTCTTTTTTTTTTGATAGCTTTACTGATTTTTTTTACTACTTTCTTGTTTTATTTCTATTTATATTTATTTAAAGCTTTATTATGGTTATTTATTATTTATTACTATTTTTATTTTTATTATTTTTTTATTCATTGTTTATTATTTATTTTCTTGTATTTTTTTAATATTATTTATTATTATTATTTATATTATTCATTATTTATTATTAAGGGACATTACATACTCCCCCACTTTAAGAAACTTCGTCCCAAAGTTAAGTTGAATTATTTAATATTTTATTTATTTAGTTATTTATTACTTCATGTTTGCCCTACACCCTCTACTGAATTAGTATAACCAGTAGGCATCGAAAGTTTCATAACACCCGGGAAATATCAAGGAATCTCTGTCCTTTTTCCCACTTTCGGAACCAGGCATAAGCCTCCCCGGTCTGTATCCTAGTCCAAGGTTGGCCCCAAGGCTCACGCCTGACTCAGACCTCATCTGCTCCAAGGCAGACATCCTGTACGGTACTCAATGACTCCACGTATCTCACAACGCTGGCCCACTCCCTCCACAACTACTAAGGTGCACAGCCCCATGCATCGAAGTCCTTACACACCGACCAGACTTCGACATCCCAATCCAATAATAGGCACCTAGCCTAGAACATCAGGCACTTGGCCTCCTCAAGATGGTCCCATAGCCCTTCAAGAGCTATCCATCAAGAGCTACACAAAACAAAAGAACCACTGGCATATGTAGTGTTGATTGAGTTTGTCCCCAGCCCATATGGTGTTACTTATTCTCCCTCATGTGTATGGGCTCGCATAAGATCATCAAATAAACCGGCTCTTTCGGCCCATTTGTGGAGTCCTGTGAATCATCACACCTCAACATGCAACCAATGCATTAGCTATACTATCAAAGTATCATAGAAAACAATCCATATGCCAAGCCTTGCATGTCATCATGTAACATTCATCATTGTTAATCGCAACATTATGAATAATAACGAACTGCATGCTTATGCATGTCATAAATTTGTACGCAACTATCACATGTTTCACCTCATGAAATACCATCATAAGTTATAACATCAACATATTTGCATCAAAGACATATCATGACTTCACATAATAAATGAACCACATGTCAATAAACCTCATATTATATCATTATAATTCCTATGCCACGTTATGCATATCATAATCATCATAAGGATACATCATCAGTATTGTAACAACTATATAAATATGAACCACATGTGCGTGATCACCCTCATACCATCTTATCATGAAACATGAGAAACATCTCAATACTTATCAAATATCTCTTTGTATATTTAATTAACCAACTTATAATAATTAAAATTAAAATTTTATATTCCACCTTTTTATCACCATCCTATTAATCACTAAAATCTTTTCTTATTTCCACATTTTTATTCAAACATAAACTCTTATATATATGCATAACCAACACTTTTTATATTAAACATTAAAACAGTCTAACTAAGCAATAAAACTTTACATTCCTATGTCATAGTTATCTTAATCTTTAAGAATGTTAAAAGGCTTAAACTTAACCGTATTAAATTAAGATACTTAATAAAAAACATAAGAGCTATATTTGATATTTAATAATCAACACCTTTATTGATTCCTTAGCGCCTTTATTAAATTTTTCGTAATATAACTTGATTCTTTCGGTGGCTTGGCACTAGACTCGAACCGATGACGTGGAAGATTAAAAGATGTGGGCCCATGCCGGTTGTTATAACCTAGGCTTTTGGACCCATTACAAGTTTTCAAAAAAATAGTGAAGCGTGAAACCAAAAAAATTACACTGTATATCAAAATGTTTTTTTAAAAGGAGAAATTTAAAATTCAAGAACATTTACAGGAGATATTGTGATTTTTAAACATATAAATATTACTTAAATGTTAATACATTGAATGACATCATAACAATATACAAATAAAACGGCGCTTATGAAGAAACCTTTTGTTTTCAAGAAATACTTTTTAGATGAATTAAAGATCGGAACCCACCTCATGAAATTGATTAAATTAAGGCAACGATTTGTTCCGATTTTGATAAATTGAACGTAATTCTAAAATATATTTTTTATTTTGTGCAGAACATCTTAGGGAGCAAAACTATGTAACATAACTCTCTTACAAACGACTAATTTCTGTGTGAGAAATCAACTAAAGAAACAGAACATCACCATATATTTATAGGGATATTTTTTTCTTTCTTTCTTAGGACAATTGAAATTTGTCCAAAAAGCTTATTGAAGTTCTGCTACCGCTTGCAGGTCTTAAGTTTTGGATAATAAAAAACCGTTTATATATATGTAAGATTTATTTTTAATAGATTTATTTTATTTATTTAACAAAATTAGGACTATGCATGCATGTAATTTTTTGCAAATAAAAATTTCCAAAGTTTATAATAATTATTGTAAAAAAAGAAAGGTTAAATTTGTATTTATTTTTCTCAAATTTATAAATTTTTCTTGATCATCATAAACAAAATAATTGGAAAAATTAATTTAAATTTTTTCTCAAAAATTTTACTTAGACACACAGAGTTGAAACTTGCTCTAATACCATATGTAACAGTGCAAAATAAACATGTATTTAATTAGATTAATCAAGTAATTTATAATCAACATGCAATTATCAACTAATTAACATCAAATTTCAAAACTATGAGTAGAAACACTTACTTGTGATTTAATTGAAGTCTGCTAACTACAACAAAGTTTTGGAGACAACTCTCCACCCAATTGTATGCTCAATTGCACAATATCTTTCTATGATTGGCCACCCCGAGCCCTCAATCAATGTACTACTGCTAAGGAATCCTTTGTCTTAGAACACTATTCTCCCAAAAGAATGAACGATAGAATCTTGGAATGATGGAATGCTTCCCATTTTCCTCACCATCTAATAAATAGAGCAAACATTGGACACACTCCATGTGTTTTATTGCTTTCTTGTTTTATTTCTTTTTGATAGCTTTACTGATTTTTTAACTGTTTCTTGTTTTATTTCTATTTATATTTATTTAAAGCTTTAGTATGGTTATTTATTATTTATTACTATTCTTATTTTTATTATTTTTTATTCATTGTTTATTATTTATTTTCTTGTATTTTTTCAATATTATTTATTATTATTATTATTATTATTTATTATTTATTATTAAGGGTTTTATTATTTATTATTTATTATTAAGAGACATTATATAATAAACATTTCAAACACCTAAACCAAAATAACAAAAATTATAAACATTGTTACACCATCCATGTTTAATGTGTTTTAAAAAAAAAAAAATTACCAATTCATATCTATAGTAATTTTGTCTTTAAACTCTAAAATTAATAATTATTTAATTAAAATTCTTATTAATAATATAAAAACTAAAATTTGTATTAATATATTAATATAAATAAACATATTTTTCTAAAATTAATCAGTTGTAAAAATATACATTATTAAAAATAAAATGAATGATAAAAAATATATAAATATTTATAGCCAATTAAGAGATAAACATTGCTTTGATGTTAATTTAATTAACGTTCATTTTATATGTATTGAAATATATTTATAAATTATTTCTCACATCTACTTTAAAGATTTAACATATATTTTATATTTGGAAATAATTAATTTTATAAAATTCCCATTAAATATAATTATATTTAATTTAATTTTAAAAGTAAGAAATAAAAAACATATAATTAAATTGAAGTGGTTGATATTAGATCCATTTTCACATTTTTTGGAATTGATTTCCTGGAATAATTCACTTTCGAAACTTGGATTAACTATCCACTTAAAATGATGTATTTCCACCTTAAAAACATGGACTAACTATCTACTCAAAATAATATTACAGTTTTAGAAGTTCATTAACACCCACATATTTTAGTGTAACAAAACTTTTATTAAACTAATCCTGGCCTCTATGGGAATTAGTGAAATAACCACCACAATAACTAACTAAAGATAATATTATCGATTTAGAAGTTTCCTATTGCGTATAAATTTTAGCGTAATAGAAAACTTTTTCCATTAATATTACCATCCAATTAATTACATTATCATATTTAAATTCATTTGAAAAAAGACTTAAAACAAAAAATTCATCTTTTTTAAAAATACTAAAACACATAATCTTTTATTTTATTTTAAATATAACTGAGCCAGGAAATGTGATATTCCTCCTAATTCATAATATCATACGTAATTAGCTCACGAACAATAGAATGCGTCACCTACCCGAATCAAACATGGTGAAAAGCGAACATATTTTGCTCTTACCATCTTAGTTAAAGTTATTCGAAAATATATATATATATATATATATTTATTATAAATACATATTTTTCTCATATCATTCAATTAAAGTTATTAGAAAATAAATATGTATGATGTACTATAGATATTTATTTTTAAGTGTTAAATTTTATTATTTTTTTCAAATTTTATCTTTTAATATACATTTTCAAAATATTTACTCAATTTTATTATTAAAATATTTTTAGAATATATTTAAAAAAATATAATAGAAATATTTGATACATTGTTTCAAAATGTGTTTATAAAAACAAAACTACCAATGGTAAAGGAAAACAAGCAAATGGAAAATGAAAGGTCCAATAAGTTAGAATGTGTACCAAATATTTTAATTTCTATTATGAGCATGTTTTTAAAATATATATCTTCATTTTTTTTCTTTTATTTTTAAAATTAAATTTCTAATATTTATAATTTTCAAATTACATCCTTAGTACATCAAGATTTATAACAAACCTATATAAGTGGGACTTTGGCCACAAGCCAATTTCTAAAGCTAGCCTAAATTGACAAAGTCAATCCATTAACAACAACTTTGATCTTGGAACCCAACATTGATCACAATTGTTTTCTAAGTTCCCTTTTTTTGCTTTTGTACATCGATCCATTCTAAGGCGTTTTTTGGATCCATTGTTGACGAAACAATAACTACATTTCCTTGAGAAAGTTCTATTTCTAGTGGTTCTTTAGTGTTGAATGCTTCTTTATCACTATCTAAATGATTTGATTCATGGAAGTGCTTATGCCCTCTCATAGGCGAGGCTAGGAGTATAGTTGAGTTTCACTCTAACCTATTTGTGGCGAGAGCTCCAACATCAAGGGAATGAGATGGTGTTGCTTGTGGTTGCGTTGAGGCAGAGGCCTTATATTGTCTGAGGATGTTTTTTATTGTTACTTATTGTCTTGCGTAGGAATAGATGGTTGTTTATACTCCTTTGAAGTTTTAGGATATTGCCATCATTGAGTATCTTTCATGTCCATCAAGGGTTGAGAGGGACCTTAAGAAGAAAGGAAAACATTATGGAGATGACCAAGCTAGAGCAGATCCCACAACAGAAGGTTGTGTTCTCATAGTGTGGAAACTATGAATAAATATCTCCCCTTCATTTCAGAAGGATTTTGGCATGTAATCCCTTACTAAGGTAGATTTCAATGCATATAAACATAAAGATTACAATACCCTTGCTAACCTGTGTGAGTCGATCTTAGTAAATCCATCTAGGGCATTACCAACATCGGTCAGAATATCTGGGTGTAGTAGATGAAGAGGCAAATTGGGGAGCCAAACCAAAATAGGAGTGGCCAAAGCTGGAGTAGTTAGGGGGTTAAAATCTTGAAACCATGGTTGAAATAAAATCTTAGATCAACCCCAAAATTGTGGTCCAAGATCAAAGACCCTTTGTCAATCCTCTAAATTATTAAAATATATTATAGAGAAGCATTATGAGTAAGAGAACATATCTGAATTCTGGGAACAGGTTCGAGACACCTAGTATTGAAGCATAGGTGTTGTAGGCCCAAAACCATTTAATTGACAAATAATATCATGCTCCATATAGTCAACACTAAGAAAGTCAAATTGGTCATTTGGCACTTTAATAGATGGGATATTTTCTACCTGGTCCATAATGAATGTTGGCCCTAAGATATCTTTCATAGGATTAGGCAAGATCATTGGCTTTAGGGATTCTTTAAAATATTTAGTCTGAGTGGTAGAGGCCTCACCCCTTCCTTTAGCTCCACTTCACAATATTGTAACTATAAGTATTGATGTGTCCTTGACTACGCTGTGATCACTGAGTTTCTTTCTGTCTTGAAGTTTTATTCCCTCATAAAGGAGATGCATAAAGAGAGAGGGAACTCTAGTCCATTCAAGAATCCAAACTGTAAGGGAATAAACCAGATTCATGGCATTCACCTGCAAATAGAAGGTTCCCTAAGAGAGGGGCCTCACAAATATAAAAAAGTCGATAGATCTGAATCAATGAACACAAATTGGGGGAGTGGATGAAACAAAATATGTATAGTTTCCAAAAAATATCTCCCACTCGAGAATTGACGGGAGAGACAACCTACACAAGATTGTTTGAGAGAGGGCCTTCATCCGCGACATCAACGACTACCCTAGCGATAAAGGAAGAATCATAAGTCACAACTAAAGAATGAATAATTCCCTTGACAACTATGACAAAGTGAATGACAAATATCAACTTGACAATGTTTACTAGACGATGAGCGTTAGCTATAGTAGTGACGATAACTATTGTAAAAAAAATTTCCTTCACATCGCATAATCCCCAAAGGGATCCAATGACCATTTCTTAAACCCTAACCACAACTCCATCCCTTATTTCCATGGATTGCATCGTCTGATTGGTCAAACCTAAGTCTAGTTGTGAAAGAGAATGATACTCATAATTGATCTTCAAATAATCCCTATTGAAGCCAACAAGAAACACACTCTAGCTTTGCTGCTACTAATGGCAGGGATTATTTTGCACTAAGTGCATCATCTCAAGCATCGTGTACTATCCAAATTATCATGATCATGATCATTATCATTATCATTACCATTACTATTCATGGAAATGCTTTAACTATAATATATATATATATATATATATATATATATATATATATATATATATATATCGATTTATTAGGAAACAAATAACCAACTTCTCAAAATACATAAGATATTTACCAATTCCAGTTAATTAATATTATATTATAGGTGTATAATTTTTTTATTATATTAAAAATATATTGGTATTTTATTAATTACAAAATTATAATAAATAAATAAAATTGAATAGAATAGATTTGATGAAATCCATTTAATAAAAGTAAGCTTTTTAAAACAAGAAATAGGTTGGCATCTGAATATCATCTACTAGGATTTTAGGGTTTGCAGAGTTCCAATAGCTTTATGCCTTCTCCCGCCAATGGAGAAACTCCCCAGGCTTACTCGCAGCAAGTCTCACAAGCTGCTCTTCGAAAAATCACTACCAAATCGCTTGCAGAGGCTCAACAATGGCGGATACAAGAGGAAGGCAGATTTTCTCACCCTTAGCGAAAGAAAGAAGAGAACCCACCGAAATGGCACCGAACCCCTCACGAACAGGTGCCCTTCTTCTCCCGCAGAAAGCACGAAGAAGCTATCGGATGAGAATGCCCATTTGGAGAACGGAACGCCTGATTTGCCATCACTATTCTCGGATCTGGAGATTATGGTGGCACTGCCTCTGACTCCGCCTTCATGTTCGTTGTTAGAAAATTATATATTATGGAGCAATGGAACACATAAAATATTGCAGAATATAAACACAGAAAACGCACAAAACAAGAGAGACACAGATATATGTGGTTCACCCAGTTTGGGTTACGTCCACCCCGAAAAGCCAGTCCTTCCTTTCTATTATCTAGCAAAATGAAGAGACACAACCTACAGCAAATCCGTTGTAATATCCTCTATTTTCTCTCACAGTCTCACCTCTCTCTTTCTCGCTCACACAGAATACACATCTATATCTCAGCCTCAAATACAATGCCCTCATACAAAGAGAGGGGGTTGCCTTCTAGGGCAAAAAACCCTAAACTAAACATAAGTTCTACCGTCAGATCATCTGCCTAATGAACGGCCCAGATTGACTAGAAATTACTATACTTTTACAAGGCAATTTTACATTTGTTTTTAGCTTCGGGGGCACTGCCCCCGAGCCCCCGCCCGGGGACCGCTGGCCCCCGGATCTCCCAGCCGGGGGGAATCGGCCCCCCCGGACCCCCACGGGGGGGACAAGTCCCCCCCGCACCCCCCCGCGTGGAGGGTGTACAAACTTCCTGGGGTATACATCCGGCTGAAACAAAGACCTCTGAACAATCATGCTCCACACACAACAATCTCCCACTTGGAGAATGATTGTAGAAACTCCACCACTGCTTCATTTGCTGGACAATGACTCCTCTTTGGACCTGGCTATTTCTCATCTTCATTGTCATCCTTGAAGACCAATTGAAACTGAGCATATTCTCAGTTTCTCCTTGGTTACAACTTTTGTTAGCATATCTGCAGGATTCTGGCTAGTGTGTATCTTTTCCAGCTTCAACTCTCCATTTTCCAACACTGATCGTATGAAATGGTACTTGAGCTGTATGTGTTTAGTCCTAGAATGAAATGCTGAGTTATTTGCAAGATGAATGGCACTTTGGCTATCACTGTATAACGTGCCCATATCATGCTCCTTACCCAATTCACCCATAAACCTTTGTAACCAAATCATTTCTTTACTAGCCTCTGTAGCAGCAACATACTCGGCTTCTGTTGTTGAAAGTGCAACAACACTTTGGATTTTTGAAACCCAACTGATAGCTGTTCCTCCAACAGTAAATACATATCCTGTAGTGCTCCTCTTGTTATTTCTGTCACTTGCCATATCTGCATCAACATATCCCTGTAGAGAAATGTTTGAACCACCAAAGCATAATGCTTGATTTGTGGTACCTTTCAAATATCTGAGAATCCATTTCACTGCCATCCAATGTTCCTTTCCTGGATTGTTCATGTACCTACTTACAACTCCCACTGCATGTGCAATATCAGGCCTTGTGCAGACCATTGCATACATTAAGCTTCCAACTGCTGATGCATATGGAACTTTAGACATATAATCCATGTCTTCTTGGGTCTTTGGGCACATTTGCTTGCTAAGTTTGAAATGGCTAGCAAAAGGTGTACTAACTGGTTTTGCATTTTGCATATTAAATCTTTTCAACACCTTTTGTATGTACTCATTCTGAGACAATGTTAATTTGCGATTTTTCCTGTCTCTAGTTATTCTCATACCAAGGATTTGTTTTGCAGCTCCCAAATCCTTCATTGCAAATGAATTTGCCAATTTTCTTTTGAGTACATTTATTTCCTGCATGTTAGATCCTGCAACAAGCATGTCATCCACATACAATAACAATAAAATATAGCTGGCATCATCTTGCTTTTTCAGATAAACACAATGATCAGAGTGACATCTAGTATAACCTTGTTCAGACATAAACTTGTCAAATTTTAGATACCACTGCCTTAGAGCCTGTTTTAAGCCATGCAAGCTCTTCTTCAACCTGCACACTAGTTTCTCCTTCCCTTTCACCTCATATCCTTGTGGTTGCTGCATATATATCTCTTCCTCCAAATCCCCATGGAGAAAGGCTGTCTTTACATCTAACTGCTCAAGATGCAAATCTTCAACTGCTACAAGACTTAAAATAGTTCTGATTGAAGTCATTTTAACAACAGGAGAAAATATTTCATCAAAATCGATACCTTTCTTATGTGCAAACCCCTTCACCACAAGTCTAGCTTTGTACCTCTGTTTTCCTCCATCTTCTTCCTTCAACCTGTAAACCCATTTATTCTTCAATGTAGTTTTTCCTGCAGGCAACCTGACTAAATCCCAAGTCTGGTTATGCATTAAGGAGTCCATCTCTTCTTCCATGGCTACCTCCCACTTCTTCCTGCTTTCAACCTGCATTGCTTCTTCATAACATTCGGGTTCACCAGAATGAGTCAACAATAAATAATATAATGAAGGAGAGTATCGTTCAGGGGGTCTACTTATCCTGGTAGATCTTCTAACACCACTTTCAGGTGTTTGGGGTGCCTGTTGATATTGTGGTGGTTGCTGTTGTTGATTATTATTATTTTCAGGCACCTTTACCTTTTCAGCGATGTCATCAAGAACTACATATTCCTTGTTTTTGTTTTCTTTCTTCTTTTCCTGCAACTGATTCTTATACAAGACCTTTTCATTGAATATTACATCTCTGCTCCTAACGATTTTGTGATTTTCATAATCATATAAGCGATAACCAAAATCATTAACACCATATCCAATAAAGGTACATTTCTTTGACTTTGCCTCAAGCTTTGTTCTATTTTCTTTATCAATATGGACAAAGGCCTCACAACCAAAAGGCTTTAAAAAAGAGTAGTTTACCTTTTTACCTGTCCATGCTTCCTCCGAAACACCACCATCCAAGGAACTTGAAGGCCCTCTGTTTATTAGATAAACAGCAGTATCTACAGCATCTGACCAAAACTGTAAAGGCAATCCTGCATGCAATCTCATGCACATTGCACGCTCCATGATTGTTTTGTTCATCCTTTCTGACACACCATTTTCTTCTGGTGTTCTTGGAACTGTCTTCTCTCTGCGAATTCCATGTTCTGAACAGTACCTATCAAACTCTTTGCTGCAATATTCACCTCCATTGTCTGATCTAAGACACTTCAATTTCTTTCCTGTCTCAATCTCAACCAAAGCTTTCCATTTCTTGAAAGTATCAAATACATCAGATTTATTCTTAATACAATAGATCCAAGTTTTTCTAGTTGCATCATCAATAAAGGTAACATAATAACGAGAGCCACCGAGAGATGATACCTGAGCAGGTCCCCATACGTCTGTATGCACAAGCTCTAATTTTTCATTCTTCTTTTCTTTCCCAACTCTGAGAAATCTGACTCTCTTCTGTTTTCCATAAATGCAGTTCTCACAGAAGTCCAAATCAACATTCTTCAAACCCGGCAACAAATTCCTTGAGTGAAGAATCTTCATCCCCTTTTCACTCATATGTCCGAGCCTATGATGCCATAATGCTGCATCTGCTCCTTTGGAAGTTAAAGCATTAACAGAGTTAGAAATTCCATTGCATAAATACAATGTACCAACCTTTTCACCTTTTGCTATTACCAGGGCTCCTTTGGTGACCTTCCAAGCTTTATCTGTGAAAGTTGTCACACAACCTTCACCGCCTAACTGCCCTGTTGAAATCAGATTTTTCTTTAGATCTGGAACATGCCTTACCTCCTTTAATAGCCATTGGTTTCCATTCTGCTATTTTACAAGAACCTTACCCATTCCAACGATTTTACAGGGTTTATCATCACCCAGATGAACTTGTCCAAAATCTCCTTGAACATAGTCATGAAAGTATTTCTTATCAGGTGTGGCATGGAATGAAGCCCCTGAATCTACCACCCAGGAATCAGTAATATTTTCGAAAGAAAGAATCAAAGCATCTTGTAACACCTCACCTGTCACATTTGCTTCATGATTGTTTTCTTGCTATGCATCTCCTTCTTTTCCCTTCCGAGATCTACAATCTTTCTTTAGGTGTCCTTTCTTTCCACATTTCCAGCACACTATCCCCGATCTGGACTTGGATCTGCTTTTCCTTGATTTACTGCGATATCCTGAGCTCTTTCCTCTTTCCATTTTTCTTCCTCTAGACTCTGCACTCAAAGCATTTCCCGATGTCTCACCGGAGCTTTTCCGTCGCATTTCCTCGCTAAGGATAGCACCGACAACATCATCAAACTTTAAAGTACTAGATCCAGAATTGGAGTTACTAATGTCCATTACCAAACCATTCCAACTTTCTGGTAATGAGCACAAGAATAACAGAGCTCTAACTTCATCATCAAAGTTTACCCCTACAGAACTTAACTGACTTGTAACTGTATTAAAATCATTTAAATGGTTTGCAACAGATCCACCTTCCGACATATTCATATTAAATAACCGTTTCATAAGAAATACCTTGTTTGAGGCCAAGGGTTTTTCATATAGTTTCGACAACGTCTGCATCAAACCCTCTGTCGTGGTTTCCTTCGAAATGTTGAAGGCGAATGATGCAGCAAGGCACAACCGTATTGTTCTGAGTGCCTTTCTATCGAGAAGGTTCCATTCTTCGTCTTTCATACCCATCGGCATCTTTGTTTTTCCGCCCAACGGTAGGTATAGATATTTCTGATACAGATAATCTTCCATCTGCATCTTCCACAGCAAGAAGTTTTGGCCGTTAAATTTCTCGACCCTAAGCTTACCATCTTCCGCCATTGCTCCCACTCGAACCAGGAACCCTTCTTTCCTGCGAGTTTATCAGCCAAATAGACCTTCGGCTCTAATACCACTAGTTAGAAAATTATATATTACGGAGTAATGGAACACATAAAATATTGCAGAAATATAAACACAGAAAACGCACAAAACAAGAGAGACACAGATATACGTGGTTCACCCAGTTTGGGCTACGTCCACCCCGAACAGCCAGTCCTTCCTTTTTATTATCCAGCAAAATGAAGAGACACAACCTACAACAAATCCGCTGTAATATCCTCTGTTTTCTCTCACAGTCTCACCTCTCTGTTTCTCGCTCACACAGAATACACATCTATATCTCAGCCTCAAATACAATGCCCTCATACAAAGAGAGGGGTTGCCTTCTAGGGCAAAAAAACCCTAAACTAAACATAAGTTCTACCGTCAGATCATCTGCCTAATGAACGGCCCAGATTGACTAGAAATTGCTATACTTTTACAAGGCAATTTTACATTTGTTTATAGCTTCGGGGGCGCTGCCCCCGAGCCTCCGCTGGGGGACCGCTGGCCCCTGAACCCCCCAGTTGGTGGGGATCAGCCCCCCCGGACCCCCGCGGGGGGTACAAGTCCCCCCCGCGTGGAGGGGTGTACAAACTTCATGGGGTATACATACGGCTGAAACAAAGACCTCTGAACAATCATGCTCCACAAACAACATTCGTCGCCTGATACTTCCAAAACTGTTTCAGAAATTTCACATTCTGAAAGCCCTGATAGTGCGAACCTGAAAATGAGATCTCTGTCAGAGTCTCCAGCTCGAGAGAATTCCTTTGCAGCGGATCTGGGCTGGAGTGAAAGCTACCATTGGCAGAAGCTTTTTCCTCCCCCTCTGCCTCCAGTGCATCAAGAGATAGGAGACCCAAAAGCCTCTGGCCCTGTTCTGCTTCAGAAAGTTTCTGAAAATTTCTCTGCCCCCTTTCAGGTTCAAATCACACAGATCTCAGGCAAGACCACTCTGCAATGGGTACACCCTTCAGATCTGGTGCAGAATCTCAAAGTAAATCTGGAACGCCGATTCGAGATCCCCTCTACCCTACAGAGACTTATATTTCAAGGTAAACAACTCGATGATCCTGTTCCCCTCTCTTCTTATAGCATAAAAAATAATAGCTCTTTAGTGTTTTCCCTTCGTTTGAGAGGTGGCGCTGCAGGTCAATCTTCTTCTGCTCCTCCCTACTCCTACAAAGCTGCAGTACGCTCTGAGATACCCATCTCCCCTGAACCTCCCAAACCTAAGCCTTTTCTAGTTGACAAGTTAGAGGAGGTCCCCTCTGTTGAGATCTCCCACCCTAACCTTGCAAATGACATTCAAAGATTTGCTGAAAGGGCCGTCATTTGCAGATTCAATGGGCTTTGGCCTCGCTCTAAGGACCTTTATGACTGGATCAATGACAACTGGACTCACCATTGCAAGGTTTTCTTTTGCTCAAAAGGATATTTTATAGTTCTATTCGACAGTCCTAAGCACTATGAAAAGGCCTTAGAAGAAGGTCCTTGGTTCATGGGTACAGCAGGACTCTTCATAACTCCATGGTTCTCCGATTTTGACCCAGCTTCTGCAGTCATTACCAAAGCCCCTGTCTGGATCAGACTTCCAAACTTTCCAGTTCACCTGTGGCATATAGCAGTCTATAGGAGCATAGGCAACACCTTGGGTAGCTTTTTAATGGGAGATTACAGGCGGGAACAACAAGGTATCTACACTTATGCTAGAATATGTGTGGAGCTAGATCTAAGCAAGGGACTGCCAGAGCAAATCAATCTCAAGATCAATGACTCTGTCTGGACCCAGAACCTGGATTACGGAAACACTGCCTTCCGCTGCCGCCACTGTCACCTAACAGGGCACCTGCAGAATTCCTGCCCATTGCTGCCTGCAAAATCGAAAAAGGGCAACTTTGCAAAGACCAAACCCAAGTGTTGGACCCCTTGTTCTCTGCCGCCAGCAGTAAGCTCGGATTCCTCAAGCTCAGAAGATGAGGAGAGCGATTCAGATCCGGAACAGGCTCCTCAGACGATGGATCCGTCCACAGATACTCCTGTGCACACCATTGTCACAGAAATCTCCCAGAACGCGTCCATGAGACCTCCTCTTTTGAATTAGATAAGGAGATCCCCCTAATGGAGAATTCCAGTCTTCAAGTTGTTTTAGCTCATACTCCCCAGGATGGCTGGATAAAAGTCAATACAAAGAAAGGGAAAAAACACCGTATTGAGGTTACTGCCCCTGTGGGGTAATAGTCAGTTTTTGCTCTCAAGTTATTTGTTGTAGCTCCATGTTTGGTTCACTCCTTCTCTGGGACCGAGGTTGATAGTTTCATCATTTCCGGTCTGCCGGTTTCTTGTCTCTCATGATTGTACTATATTTTACTCAATAGAAATAGTTTAATTTTACTAAGAAAAAAAAAAAAAAACAAGAAATATGTGTAAATCTATTTAAAAGAATAATGAAAACATATATAAGGTGTTATTAAAGAAACAACATATGGAAAATATATGGATAAAAAACATGATATTAATGTAAAAATAAGAAAAAAATTGTAAGAAGAAGTTTGAATTTGGAAGCAATTTTTAAATTTGGTTTTGAAAATTCCCCAATGAATTGTAAATATGGATATTGTTGTTAAGTCAATATTCTTAGAGGCCACACTTGATGAATATCATGTAATAATATACTCATATCTCCTTTATATAATTGCAATATTTGACATTAAGGTGTGTGGGATCCATAGAAAATTCATGTGGAATATTGTCAAATTACAACATTTAGAGCATGTTTTTGTACCCATACACATTTCCCTGAAAAGCATTTGGGATTCCCTTTACATAAATATCAATGAAATAAAATCACAAAAAAATCACTTATAATGGAAGAAAGAGAATCACCTTACTAGTGCTTTTTAGATAAATTTACAAATGTGTCAGATAGAATTCCAATTCAACATGGTATCAACAATAAATATTACAAATTAATTTGGGATCAATATAACATAATTTCAATTTATCAAACATGATAAAAACAACCTTGACAATAAAATTTATTTTTATAAAATCCTTAAACAATTCAACTTGTATCATCTCCATGATGTGCTTACACTGCTCATCCACTTCTATCATCTCCATAATGTACTAACAATACTCATCATACATGCCTTTGGATAAGCGTTGTTACAAAACAATACAGTCTTGATTTAGTATAGGGTGAAAACAGATTTCCCAAAACTCTACCGCCTTCTTTCTAATGCCCTATGGAAATCTATCTTAGTAAGGTTGCCTACAAATAAGAGACCAAGTAACAAATTCATTGTTTTCATCTATAAGAAAGTTTTTTCTGGAATATGGGTCAACTTTTAAATCACCACCCATTTTTGACTTATTGAAGTCTTTGATGCCACGAAAACAATTATAATTACCATATGAGCAGTTTGGACATTGGTTTTCTTGATTTTCCTCATGAAGAATATTTCTTTACTACATTTTTCTCATATAGGGTCCTACAACCATTAGATCTTGTATTTATATGAGCCAATCAGATTCGTATTGACATGTAAAATATAACATATAGATAATAAATTGATTGTATCTACATGTAAAATATAACATATAGATAATAAACTAGCCTTATAAATAAAAACTGTAACTAGAATATGTATTAGGCTCATGTGGTAAAGATTAGTGGTATGATTCTCTAATTAGATAGGATGAAAATTGGGCAAAGGAATGGTTTAAGATTATTTATTTTATAATATGATTCAATTTTCGTACCTTTTGTATTATCTTTTCTTTAGCATTGCCTTGCACTTTATTATCGACCATCAATTTACAATTATATTCTATTATAGTTTTTGAGGTTTTCAATTATCATCACTGATTAAAATGTGGTTTAATATGAAATTAGCATTTTTTTGTTTGTTCAGACGTAATAATTAATAATTAATTTAATTAATTAGTAATGAAAAAAACTAGTTAACTTTTTTTGTTCTTTGATGTGATATTTTTTTCCATCCTTTAATCAAAATATATAAAAGATTGGGATAAAGTATTTCATTAATCTAGTTATAAGAGAGTTTGAAAACTTGAAGTTATAGTTTCGTTGGATTTTCCACGAATGCAGCTTTAATGATGGAGTTGATTTAAATGAATTCACCGTTAAATCATTTTCATAACTTTATATAACTTTTAAAGAAAATTATGAAAATATACTTTATAGTTTTTATTTTTATTTTTTTTGTTTTTCATTTAAAATATATTAATAAAAATATGTTAACGAATATAAAAGGGATAAATTCAAAGTAAAATATTAATTTCTTAAATTAAAAAATTATATAATATTATATTTTAGGTATATTATAATATTATATTTTTTTTGTAAATTGTATATTTAATATTTAATTGAGGAAAATAAATTAATAATTAATTAAATATAAGTTTTATATATTAAACAAGTGATATATAGTAGCTAATATCTAATGCTTAGTTTAAATATAACTAAATTGAAGTAAAAAACAATACAAAACTAAAATTGTATATATTTTATTTTGCATCAATTAGACAATTGTGTTTAGGAAAAAAAATGTAATAGTTTTTGATACATTTATTATTTATTATCCTTTTTCTTTTATGTTTATTTGATCTTAATAAATGCAATATTTTAATAAAGATTTGCTCAAGAATCTTATTATTGAATGTAGTCGTAATAATTTTGGATATAGCTGCATTGTGAACTTGGTTTGTTTCTCAAGTTACCACTTTTCATATTCTCTCAAATTCCACATATCTAATGAAACATAGATTTTCAAGTCCAAAATGCTTAGATGAATGAAGTTCAATCATCGCGCCAAGAGGCGCATTCTACAACCCAGTATGACCCTGATGGGTAAGTATGTCATCTCCTCAAAAAAATAATAAAAATAACTTTTGTCGACCAATCTTAAATTATATAAACTTTTTAATCTTATTAATGGACTAAGATTAGTTATTAAAATATAACTATGTATTTGAATGGATAGTAAATTATCTCATGTGTTTAATAGTTTCTTTATCATATACATGAATTTAAATGGACCATAAATTTACATTTAACAAATTTGTTTACCACATTAAAATTCTAAATTAGGTAAAATTTTAAACATTTTACTAAAGACAATACAATTTCTTAAATCAATTGAAAAAGGTTAATTCAACCCAAAGAATCCAAATTCTTGCTCTAAAATATTTTAATATTTCTTTTAACTAAACATTTGTAAAATGAATCCTTAAAAGGAAAAGCCATATCATGGGGATATAGTAAATCTTTAAAGACATAAATATTTCCACATCAAAATTGTAATATTTGAAAATATTAATTTGATGTACTTCTATTATAAATTTTTTCATCATTCCATGTAAAAAAACATCATTAAATCTAATTTTGATATAATAATAATAATGTTATTAAATTTAATAACTTTGGATTAATGCAATATCAAATTTAATATTATATTAAATTTGTTATATTATAATATATATTAATTTATCATGATATATATTAACTCGGGAAGAACAAAGACATAGAGTGATAGAGGGAGTGACAAAGGAGAGGATGAGATACAATAAAGGAGAGGGAAGAGGAAGAATGAAGAGAGATAGAAAGAGAGGAGTGAGAGAGAGGGGGGGGGGATAGAAAGATGTGGGGGGGAGAGAGATAGTGACAAGGTTGGAGGGAAAAGAGAGAGAGGGAGAGGGAGAGGGAGAGGGAGAGAGGAGAGAGATAGTGACAAGGTTGGAGGGTAGAGAGAGATGGGGGGTGGGGGGAGAGAGAGGAAGTACCAGAGAGATGACTTGAGAGAGAGGAGGAGAGAGGGAGGGACAGAGAGATGGATTTGGAGGGGGAGAGAGGGAGTGAAGAAGAAAGACATGGAGAGAGAAAAATGGAGAGAGAGAGAGAGATAGGGAGTGAAGAGGGATATATTGAGAGAGTGTGCATATGTTTTGGGGTGAGATAGAGAGATAAATAAGGAGATATGGAAGGAAGGGGGGAGAGAAAGAGAGAGGAGAGAGGTAGGGAGATAGTGATGAAGTTGGAAGTCGAGGAGGACGGGGGGATATAGAGTGAGGTAGGAGAGAAAGGGACGAAGAGGAAGGAAGAGAGATATGACATGAGAGAGAGTAGAGAGGGAGGGAGAGAGAGGGAGTTGGAGTGGGAGTGAGGTAGGTAAGAATAAAGACAGGGAGAGAAAGGTGGAGAGAGAGAGAATGAGTGATAAGGCATAGAGAGAGAGAGGAAGAGAGGAGAGTAGGAGGGAAGAGAAACAGAATGGGGGGAGAGAGAGGGAGAGGAAGAGGGAGGGAGATATAGATAGATATGGAGAAAGGGTGTGTATGCTTTGGGGGTGATATAGAGAGATAAAGGAGAGGGAGAGGGAGACAGAGATATAGATGGGATGTGAAGAGATGGAAGAAGAGAGAGATAGAGAGAGGGGGGAGTCACACAGGGAGAGATAGGTATATATGGAGAGAGAGAGCGTGTGTGTTTGTGGGGGGTGAGATAGAGAAAAAAGGAGAGATGAAGGGAGATATAGATATATATGGTGGGGGGGGGGGAGAGGGAAGAAGATTTCTTCCACAAGATTCATTGATTTTAGTGTAGATGATGATTTATAAGCCTTTTTTATTGCTTGCACTAGATGTATGATTTTAGTGTAGATGTTGATTTCTAATTATATTTGATTGTTTGCACTAGATGCATTGATTTCAGTGTTGATGTTTATTTCTAATCCTATTTGATTGCTTGCACTAGATGCATTGATTTTAGTGTAGATGTTGATTTATAATTATATTTGATTTCTTGCACTAGATGCATTGATTTTAGTGTATATGTTGATTTTTAATTTTATTTGATTGCTTTCATTAGACACGTTAATTTCAGTGTAGATGTTGTTTTCTAATCCTACTTGATTTCTTACATTAGATGGATTGGATGTTGTTAATCTTGAGACTGTAAATTATTAAAAATATTTTGCAAGATTAGATGAAGGGGAGAGAGAAGAATACTTCTTGCACTAGATGCATTGATTTCAGTGTAGATGACGTTTTCTTGGAATTCTATTCAATTTGTTACACTAGATGCACTTATTTCAATGTAGATGTTGATTTCTAATCTTATTGGATGCTTGCTCTAGATGATTGATTTCAGTGTAGATGTTGATTTCTAATCCTATTTGATTGGTTGCACTAGATGCATTTATTTCAGTGTAGATTTGGATTTCTAATCATATTTGATTGCTTTCACTGGATGCATTGATTTCAATGTAGTTGTTGATTTCTAATCTCATTTGATTACTTGCATTAGATGCATTGATTTCAATGTAGATGTTGTTTTCTTAACTTATTTGATTGTTTGCATTAGATGTTAATATTGATATTGTAGATTATTAAGAAAAAATATTTTCAAGATATATTTAGTAACAAATAAAAGGACACTATTAAGAATTAATTCACTATCAAAAGTTAAGATACCTAGAATTAAAATAAAATAGATGTGCAGAATCATTCCTCCCATAAAGTGAAAATTAATTCATGTCCACAATCATTCCTCCCACAAAGTGAAAATTAATTCATGTCCACAATCATTCCTCCCACAAAGTGAAAATTAATTCATGTCCACAATCATTCCTCCCACAAAGTGAAAATTAATTCTTCACAAGATTGTCTCCCTTCCACATCACAAACTAATTACTAATAGACAATTCCATATATTCAAAATTAAATATATACTTAAAATTATTAAGGGATATTTGCATACAATAATGTAGTCATAATATTTATAAGAGGAGAAGATATATTTATAAACACTCAAAACAAATCAAAATATTCTTCATGGACATGTGATAATTGTTTGAAGAAACAAATAATGTAGATATTTTCTAATTATAGCCACTCATTAAAAAAAATTCAAAGATACATTATTTCTGGACTTTGCTGAATAAACTATGGATGAAAAATCCTCAAAATATTCTTGAAGGAAATAAATTATTTCAACGTTAGCAAAGGAAAAAATTATTTCGAGAGTAATATTGACGCAATAAATTATTAAAACTACTCTTCAAGATATATTTAGTAATACATGGAGGGAGCCTATTGAGAATTAATTAGTTGTCAGGAGTTGTGATATCTAAAATTAAATGAAATAGATGTGCAATATCAATTCACCTACAAAATATTGACAAGATTGTCTCCCTTCTTCATCACCAACTAATAACTAATAGACAATTACATACACATAAAAAAATATAACACAACAACTATAACATTAAAAAACATTATCATCCAAATCCAAACACATAAGCGCACAAACCATTCAAAGAATTCAAAAAAATATGTACAAACCATTCAAGGCATACAACACAAACTAGATTAAAGAAGTGAATGATATGGTCATGCTAAGCAAAGAAAACATAATCTGAATTTTGAAGTTAATCTCAAACATATACATAATACTGATAATCTAAAAATGTGACCTTGTTTCCCTCAACTGGAACAAGCTTAGATCCATATAACATTGGATCTATCATGGGCCAAGAGGGACCAAATCCCTCTAGGTGCAACCCTTTCCCCAAATTCTACACTCCAAAAAGAAAATTTGCACCTCAAGGGATTTGATCTATGATAGATCCAATATTAGATGGATCTTTTCGTAACAATGCTCAAAACTAATTTAAATTAATTGTGTTTAGACACTTCTTCCACATATTGTGATCAACTTAACAGAGATGAGTTCGTCACATGACTAAAGATTTAGAGTTACATATAGGAGCAGGTGGTCGAGATTCCAAATTTTGTTGACAAAGTGGTTCAAGCCTCGTATACAAACCAGGAAAATTTCCATTAAAAGCATTAAAATAGTGTTGCTATTTGAGAAATTGATTTGCTTTCGTGGACCAGAAGAAGATAAATATTTTCTCAACAGCAAAAAGAGAAAAATTATCATGTTTTCATATGATTTGAAAGCAAAAGCTACGAGTTTTTTTATGACTTGACATGGCATTAGATAATGATAATCAAATAACCATCTCAAGTATTAAATGTTTTATGCGTGGATATAAGATGCATAGAAGGCTGAGACAATTCTCATATCTATTGATGTCTATTAAACACAATCGAATAACGCATTCGTATATTGAAAATAATGTGGAGGCAAAGGGAAGAGACAAAAATCCTAACGCAGGCAACCCGACGTGCAAAACCACCGATGCACACAAAACACAACAATAGTGAACTCCCAAAAGCAGTGAATACCAATGCAGGTCAACACCCCTTAGCACAAGCCCATGTGCCATATATTCTCCATAATTAAGGTTAATCACAACTGCCATGGAACGAGAAGGCATTTTATTTTTTTCCTAATCCACAACATTAGGCTGCCACGCGAGGAAACAAATATGTTTCGTCATCATTACCACGCTCAGGATCTAACTTTTAATATGTAATAATTAAACCATGTAGTAGGGTTGACCCATGGAAAAGATTTGTTGGAAACTTCGATATTCACCAGTGTGTTCGTTACTGAAACTATGACTAGCAACGTTCTTTATCTATTGGGTTCTTGGTTACTTACCCATGAAAATGTTGTCGAACACGCAAATGTTGTGTAGTTTGTGCGACCTACTTAATTATTGGACTCCTATCCAATTCACGATTCAACACCAATATCACATGTTATGATGTCACAAACAAATGTGGAAGAACGTTAACTCCTCTCCATTTTTTTCTATTAGAAACTGTTCTATTATTTTTTACAATCAATATGGCCTAAGCCAGCCCTCTTGTGAATCATTATATGGCATTTTTTACAATCAATATGGCCGAAGCCAGCAAAAATTACTGCATAGCCGTTACAAATTGTCTCCATAGCGCGGGGGTCAACAAAGTGCCTCCGCAGGACTCGAACATGGCTGGAGGGTGCGAAAGCCATCCGCCCCAGCCAATACGTCATGCACGTAAATGTCTAGGACACCTAAAGTTTGGAAGTTTAACAACTCTAACTTGGATTTACAAAAATCCTTGCCGGATTTTCTCTAAATATGACCAGAATTTCCATTCTCGACAATTCCCTCCTACTAATTAGACATTAAAACTAACACGAGTGAAAACAATGAACTTTCCTATATATTTAAAACCAACCACCTTGCTCGTGAATAGTGCCAACCTTAGTGTATGGAAGAATTTATGTGCGAGGATGTTAGAAAAGTATAGATCGCGTTATATTTTGAACGTAATAAATAAATTTAAATGTTAATAAAAAATAATAAAATTTAATATTATAGAGAAATTGTAATTTTTTTTGGGTAAAAACAAAATAATACTAATTTAAAAGAAAAATAAAATATGTAATACTATAACTGCCGCACCACATATATAATAATAATTAATAATTACTTTTATCTAGAAGAAAGTTATTGACTCAGTTAATGCAATTCTTCCTTTCCTGAACTCAATTGCTTGTCTTTCATGAATCTTTAATTGCGTGAAATTGAGAAAAGTTGGCTGCTCTGGGCGGAAGAAAAACATATTACTGAATTGAATATAAATGAAGAAAAACTAAATTATGAACCAATTATACGATAGTGATTTTCCAAGTAAAAATACCGAATGATCACTGTTTCACAGCCTTTGAATAAAGTGTGTATTTTTTCAATAAATTAACGTTCATGGAAGACGAAATTGTGAGTGATGATATTGTATTTATAATTTATATTCTAATGGTAAATTAAGTGTGATATATGATATTTCATATCACCTTGAACCATCCATCGCCAGTGTCGGCACTTAAAACATATATATATGGAAGTTTTAACTCTTAATCATGTTTTTTCCCTGATACATAACACAGTTTTCCATATATTCCATAGAAGGCCTAATGATAATTTATTCCTTTTAGATTGAATCTCATGGAAGAGGGAATATAATTGATATGCAAACTACATATTTGTGAAATTTAGGCTTAGGATTTTAGATTGAAAATTCAACAAGTCCATGTACCCTTGAATTTTTTTTTAGAGATGTTCTTGTACAAAACTCAGATCTAAACAAAAAGGAACACGATGTTAATCGATTATATTAACATGTTTAGATAACATTTTTTTTTCGTTTTGAGAAAATTTGTGTGCTTTGCATTAATTTTTCTTTAAGAATGAGATATGGCTTTCTGTCATACTTTCTGCCAAAAATCAATATCTTAAATTTTCAAACGTTGTGGCTTCATAGAAAGTTATTCTCAATTGCATTACTGAAATCGACTGACAAAAATTAAAGTAAATATCAAAGACCTGGTTTGATCTTTCCTTGAATTTTTATTTTCAAATTTTACGATTTAGATTAAAGCTTCGTAACCCGGGCATTCTATATCTTTATTGAAACGAAAAGTTTCTGCTTCCGAATGATACGGTCAACTGAAAGAACTCTCCATAATCATTTTAAGTTCAAACTTAACAGCCTACGGAGTTATATATATATATATATATATACACTTACGGTTTAATTTTCTTGAGAGTTCCATAAAGAGTTAAAATCAAAGTTAAAAGAACCCAAATTTTTGAAGAGGCTCAGCAAACATGTTAGGGGTTTTAAGACAATATTTGAATAAGTAATTTTAAATGGAGATTAAAAGATTTATAAATTGTTAAATATTGTCTTTAAGTCAGTCTCTCAAATTATTATTTTAAAAAATTGTCACTATAATGACAATATAGAATACAAGTATTCTTGTCTCTTAAAAAACAAATAGCTAGGATTAAAGACATATTGTCTCTATAGAGACAATAATTGGGATTAATGACATACTATTTCTATAGAGACAATATGTCTTTAATCCCACTTATTGTCTCTCTAAAGAAAATAAAAATTTCTCTTTAAAAATAAAATATAGAATGTGAAACTTTTGTTTCTTCAATGATTATATCATGTTAGGGCATGGTGGAATCAAACCACCATCTCCTACTTGCACGACAAGTGCTCTTCCACTAAGCTAGAACCCTTTAAATAAACGTGTCATCTCAGTCAGAAAAGATAAAAATCAACGAACCAAAATGTACTGTGATATTAGTGAAGAAAAAATATATTATCTATTTCTACATGACAAATTTTAGACAAACAAAAAAGAAAAAACATGTACATGGAATTGACTATCAAGTCATCTAGTGGGCTAAATTTCACAACATTTATTTTTCAGCCTAGGGTAGGTATAATATTGACATTGACACCAAGTTCGAGAGCTCGATGAATAGCTTCTAGAGTGTCATTACGAGGCAAGTCAAATAAAAACAACAAACTGACAAACTACCATGGACCTCACAGAGTTTCCTTTCTCCTCTCTGGCACTTGCTACAATGGTTTAGGAGGTTTAATGATTTTTTTGTAGTAGTTCATATTGATCAGTTGAAAAATGAAAAACTTAAAACCAAGTCTATGGGTGTGAGTTTCATTAATTGAATAGTGTACCTAGCTGGCCATAGATAGGGATCAAAGTCCACATGCTGAAAACTTATCAATCATTGAGTGTACCTTCTTTCTAAAATATGCAGTGCAATTGCAAAGTGCAAGGAGCATGCACCAGGTGGAGACATAACAAAATTTCATAAAGAAAATTTTATTGCAAAAATAATTTCCATGAATCAAGGAAACATAGAGAAATAAATCGAAATATTACATCCTGAAACTATTACTTACATACTTTACCTAAGTTCACCCCATATCTTGAAGGTTGGACATCAAAATGAACATTTTTTATGGACTGAATTGAGAAAACATATAGCTTCCACCTATTACAATCTTTACAATATGATAATAGTCAAGCTAATGCTTACTTGTGACAAAGCTGGAAATTCTTGCACTAGCTACAAATCGAGCGACTACTAAACACAATAAATAAGCAACAATGTGTGCATGGATTATGCAAATGAACCATGGTAAAGTCTTCTTTCATTCATTGGATAGTATCCCCAAGCTGAAAATAAACAACAAATAAATAAGAAGAAGCAAATAAAATATCATGATTAATCTTATAAGGACCTCAAAATGGAATAATGTATTGATGTAAACCAAGCCATTAATTAAAAATTGATAGGAATCTAATCACAAAAAAATACTTATTGCATTATCAAAGCTTCCTTCAAGGCATTTGCTAGCAAGCTCAGTCTGTGTAGTAGAGGACCTCTTTGTACCAACCTTTTTCTTGTGGTGTTTTCTTCCATCTTCTTCCTGTTGTTGGAATTGCATTAAAATGTCCTTAGTAGCACTAGGCTAGTAATCTCTATCAAAGTATGGAAAGCACGCTGCAATTACCTTAGTCTGGCGTTCACCATTACATAAAAAAAGGTATTCATATAGATTTCTCATAGCAATCACAATGTTCTCCTTGCTTTCCTTATGAAGCATTACAAGGTACCTAATTCATATATTTAGAAGGGTTAGATTTCAATGCAATTTTATATCATCAAATATTCATCTCAACTTATCAGCATAATGGTTTCACAAATGGGGTCTGCAAGCTAAGTGGTCTTCACTATGAAAAAACTCCATGGTTAAGTGTGCTTGAGCTAGAGGAGTCTTGAGATGGGTAACTTTCTAAAAGTATTGGTTACTAGGAGAAATTATTAGAGATGATGATTGAGGTTATGCACTTATTTTTCAGGTTTTAATACCACTTCTTCACTCCTATGAGGATCACCCGATGCAATGAGTGCTAAGTCAACTATTCAAAATCATGGGAAAGTTGGTCAGTAGAAACTAATGCTCATGGATATGGATAATGGATTATTGAATTATCCTATAGATATAATCCAAAAAATGATATCTAAAACATAAATGGTCTCAACCCTCTTTGGAATTTGTCTTCTCGCATCACTAAAAAGTTATTTCATATTATGTATTTTGTTGAGTTTCACCTTAGATTAATCAATTTAAGTGGATATATACCAACACAAACATAGAATATCAAGACTCTTGACTAAGATTATATATTCTAATTTTCGGCCAATTATTTTCTATGTTTTAACCCTATACAAAAATTACCTGCAAACATATTCTTAAAACTGAAAAATAAATAATGGTGAGAACATAAAAAATATAGACAAATATTTTCTCCTAGAACCCAAATCGGGAAAATGAGATTGATTTTTTATTATAATCCTTTCAATATTACAATACATTATATACATTCTGAAACATTCATAAACCCCCATCCATTAAGCCTCTATTAGAAATAATCGTAGTTCTTCTGACCGAATCTATAAAGTACCAGGGGGGAAAACCATCATGCTCAAAATTATGTGCAAAAAACCATGAACAAAACTATGGGTAGGTCCACCCACCATTTTGGGTCTGCATAAAAAACAAAATTCATAAGGCACTACCCTGGAAATCGTGTATGGGGCCTACCAACCTCCTGTAAATCTCCTGACAAGGGGGATAGTATCCCCCCATGCTATCCCCTCACTGTAACTAACACAACATACCAAATCCTAGGGCTAGTCGTAGAAAGAATATAGCACATACCCAACATTTTCCCACTTGTTGTTTTCTTGCGACATAGGGGGACGTAGGAGTGAATAAGTCATTGGTCTCGAGCTACAACGCCCATTGCTTATCTACACCAAGAAAACTTCTTAGTGCTCACAGAGTTTGTTAATGGATCTCCAACATTCTTCAAAGTGTCCACCTTTACCAGCAACACCTTTTTGTCTTCAAGCATATCCCTCACAAAGTAATACTAAACATCAATATGCTTTGTGATGCAAGAGCATCTAACTTGGGTCAATTCTTTACTAGAGGAGTTAGTTTAGAAAGCTTGGATTTAATCCTTTTTGTATTTTCCTATAGTTTTTAAGAGAGAATGATTATTATTGTAAATAGCAGAAGATTCGAGAGTATTGTGGAAGGTTTGAGAGGATTATGGATTAGTTATCTCTTATCTAGGGATAGGGATTTGGATGAGAGATTTTAGGGATCAAGAGAGATATTGTTGGAGTTTGTTAACGGATCTAGAACATATTTGCGTTCCAATCCATTTGTATGAATTGAGGAGAGCCTATGAGGCATGTAGGATGTAGAAGTGTGTGAGTGAGTGTGAGGAAGGAGAGGTCATGAATAGGCCATGATTTCTCCTGTAAATATTTTCTTGATTAATTAATCATTTATTGAATATTTTTATGTGCATATGCTTGGCGAGTGATTTTGTGTTTAGTTTATTTGTAAGTTGAAGACCTATGGTTAGAGCGCTACACCACTTTGTCTTTGAATGATAACTGAGGTTATTTTCCAAGAAAATTGCACTTTGTCTATCACAGTCATTCATTATAGCTCATTGTACCAACCCCATACTTGAATATGATATATGCAACCAAACGTCTTCCTTGTTTGCATGAGTGGCTACCATGTATTCTACCTCTTTAGTTGAAAGTGCCACTACAGACTGTCTCTTGCTCATCCAACAGATTGCTCCTCCAAATAGTTTAAACACATACCCACTTTTAGATCTTCTCTAATCTAGATATCAACCCAGTCTGCATCAACAAAGCTACGTATGTCCAACATTCTTTCCAATCTTGGTCTTCCTTGGTAGCACAAACCATAATCACTAGTGCCACATAAATACTTGAAGACGCGCTTCATTGTTGTCTAATGATCCTATTGGGTCTCCAAAAAGTCATCCATTTCACCCTCTTTTATTTCATTTTCCTTCATTATTTACTATATCCTGCAGCTCCATAACTATGTAGTAATACCATCATCATGATTAAATATGGGCCTAGACATATTATTTTCCAATATATTTATTTTGGTATTTTAAGTGAATTTATGGTTAAATATTAGAAAAATAACGTGTATTCACTTATATCTAAAATTTGGATGAGTTTTGTGATGTATATAGGCCTATTTGAAAATTACACCACAGTCATATTTGGCATCTAAGTCTCAAATTCGAATTTCCTCTTCAAACTCTTGAAGATTTGAGATCGTTGATCAATCACATTTCATGGAGAAGAATCATGGAGGTTTTCATATGTGTCTCCTATCAAAGCTATGAGAGGTTTGTGAGAGGGTATGAAGAGATGCTACTTGCTAGATGTCAACACATGGTTGTAATGGCTTACAAAAAGACAATAATGCAAAATGTGTTGAAGAAGGAAGTGAGGCAGATTTGTCTCAAGACAAAAAGAAGACAGTCATAGAACTGAATGAAGAGGAAGGATAGCTATTGAAAGACGTTACCAAAGAAGAAGAACCCATTGAAGACTATAAACAACATCATGATGAAGTACTTGTGAGGTGTCAAAGAGAAATTTAGCTGCTAAAGTATTTGCTGAAAGAATAGGAGTATGAGAGTATGACTGCAGTCAGAAATGAGGGAGTGTCTCAAGCTTTGATTGGAACAAAGTTATGTGTTAGTTTCCAAGTTTCCAATGTACTGGATAATAGAGAAGAAGAGGTGGATGAGTATGTAGTCAGAAAGATGAAAAACAATTTACTTCTTGAAAGTAAAATTGAAGATAAGAAGCAACAAATGGAAATTGTAGAGGAAGAAGTTTTCAAAGAAATTAAGGATGTATGGATGGTAGAAAAATATGAAAAGAGAAACCGGAAGATTAAAAATGAATGTTAAAAATTACAGCAGAGAAAGAATCTCAGGAAAGTTGCTGAGAGAAAAGGATTCCATGAGAAAGCAGAAATTGATTCTGTGATTGAAGAGCTATGGAAATTAATGATGAGACAGTCCAGATGGAGACAACTGATAGTAGAAGGGATGATCAATTAGAATTTCAAACTGATTGAAGAAAGGAAAATGAACGAGAAAAGTTGTTGAGACAAAAGGATTCCATGAGAAAGAAAAAATTGGTTCTATGATTGAAGAACTATGGAAATTGATGAGGAGACAGTCCATATGGAGACAATTGATAGCAGAAGGGATGATCAATTAGAATTTGAAACTAATTGAAGAAAGGAAAATGAACTAGATGATAACAGACATGCAACAACAACAAAGGTGTAGAGAATTTGGACAATTACAAATTAAGGTTTGGGACCCTGGAGGTTTTCATCGACATATGAAATCACATGATCAGGAGATCATGAATGTTTTCAACTTTGGGAGTCTAATGCAGGAGCATCTAACCAAGGTCAATTGTTTATTAGAGGAGTTAGTTTAGAAAGCTAGGATCTAATTATATATTGTATTTTCCTATAGTTTTTGAGAGAGAATGATTATTATTTTAAATAGGAGAAGATTTGAGAGTATTATGGAAGGTTTGAGAGGATTATGTATTAGTTAGCTCTTATCTAAGGATAAGGATTTGGATGATAGGTTTTAGGGATCAAGGGAGATATTGTTGGAGTTTGTTCAGGAATCTATAACCTACATGGGTTCTAATCCACTTGTATAAATTGATGAGAGCCTATGAGGCATGTAGGATGTAGAAGTGTGTGAGCGAGTGTGAGAAATGAGAGTCATGAATGGGCCATGATTTCTCCTCTATATATTTTCTTGATTAATTAATAATTTTTTGAATATTTTTATGTGCATATACTTGGTGAGTGATCTTGTGTTTAGTTATATTCTTTAAGTTGAAGACCTATGGTTAGAGCATTGAACCAGTTTGTCTTTGAATGATAACCAGGGTTATTTTCCAAGAAAATTGCACTTTAGCTATCACAGTCTATCCTTATAGCTCACTGTACCAACCCCATACTTGAACACAATATATGCAACCAAACATCTTCCTTGTTTGCATGAGTGGCTACCGTGGATTATACCTTTGTAGTTGAAAGTGCCACTATAGACTATCTCTTGCTCATCTAACAGATTGCTCCTCGAAATAGGTTAAACACGTACCCACTTGTAGATCTTCTCTGATCTAGATATCCAGCTCAGTGTGCATCAATAAAGCTACGTATGTCCAACACTTTTTCCAATATTGGTATTCCTTGGTAGCACAAACCATAATCACTAGTGCCATGTAAATACCTAAAGACCAGCTTCATTTTGTCCAATGATCGTATCGTGTCTCCAAAATGTCATCCATTTCACCCTCTTTTACTTAATTTTCCTTCATAATTTATTGTACCTTGCAGCTCCATAACCATGCAATAATACCATCATCATGATTAAATATGGGCCTGGACATATTATTTTCCAATATATTTATTTTGGAATTTTAAGTGAATTTATGGTTAAATATTAGAAAAATAGCGTGTACTCACTTATATCTAAAAGTTGGATGAGTTTTGTGATTTATATAGGCCTATTTGAAAATTCCAGCACAGTCATATTTGGCATCTAAGTCTCAAATTCGAATTTCCTCTTCAAACTCTTGAATATTTGAGGAAGATTTGAGATCGTTTATTAATCACATTTCGTGGAGGTTTTCATATGTGTCTCATATCAAAGCTATGAGAGGTTTGTGAGGGGGTATGAAAAGATGATACTTGCTAGATGTAAACACATGGTTGTAACCACATGAGATATTGGTGAATCTATGAGAGATATGTGGATCTAGTAGAGATTTGTGGATATTCATTTATGAATTAGTTAAATTAGTTTTTGTATAAATAGGAGTGCCTTCTCCCCTCAAAGGTGTGTTATGTTTGGGAATCTAAAGATATGCTTGAGCTTGATGTTATGAATACTACTGAAGTTCACATGTTATGAATATGATCTCTTGATATGGTTATGATTTTATAATGAGATATTGTGTTTGATGAAATAGCTTGCTAAATGTTCCACCTCTCATGCACTCTAGGATGACCAGCTCATGACTATGAGGTGTATTTTAATGTTTCATTTTTTGCAAGATAGATTAGTTTGTTTTATGCTCATTTTCTACAAAGTTTACTTCAAGTCTTTTGATGAGATGCTTTGTTACTAATTCCAATTATGTTCTTTTGTAGATCAAGCACTTGAATTACATGTAAAATACGAAGAACAATTAATTTATTGATTTGATTTTATAGATTCATTGCTTTCTAATTCATGTTTTTTTGATAAGTAAGAGACAAACCTTCTATTAATCTGAATGGATTACATAGTTTACATAGAGCCCTAGACAGTAAGGGTGACACCACCAATAGAAATGACTAACAACTGCCAGACAAGTCAAGACTATATACTGACCCTCCTGCAACAAAAGTAGATCCTAAACAAAACAGGGACGAAACCCTTAGATAACCGGCAAGAACCACATAGCATTGATTAGTACAAGCCCCGACCTATTCGCCAAAGCACAATAAGACCGTTCAATCCGAGCCGTTGAAATCAGAGTCTTGATCCGACGACCATATTGGATATCGCGCGGACAAGAAGCAAGGGGGTTAACTGCCCAATGAGAGTGGTTTTCCACCACCTCTCCTTGCCATGTGTTGCCTTCTGTATAGAATTGCATGCAATTGCTTTAAAACCTGATACTACCCGTGTCTCGCGTGATAAACCACTTGTGGTTTTTGGTTTTTGTGGAACCCACCTTGGTGCCGCCCAAAAACCCATTAGGCATATACGATCTGTGAACATGGTCTTGTGGGGTGCCAGGCCCCCAGGTGGTCCCACCAAGGGCCATGTGGCTCCTGGTGGAACTGTCCATAATCTTAACAAGATGGGGTCCACCTGAATAAGTCGGGTCCTGAACCTTTAAGTGAATAGCATGATTGATCTCAACTGTTGAAAGAAATGCCTCTATCCAATGCTCCTCAGAGATATCGCGCGGTCGAGATGCACAGAGGTTAACTGCATGATGAGAGTGGTATACTCTCTCATCTCTACGCCACATGTCATCTCTTGAATGGAATTGCGTGGTTCTTTCACTAAGCCAGAAACTAGCTGAAGCCCGTGCGATATACCAATTGTGGTTTTGCATCCGCGGTATCTCTGGGTGGAGACCATCCATCCGAGCTTTCCAATCAGTCCGCTTCCTTATTTTCCGAGCTAGCCCTCTGGAGTTGCCAACAAAAACCCATTGAGCCAAGAGAGTCTTACCCATCTAATCTATGTTATCGCTCACCATGAAACCTTCCTCTATCATTCTAATGCCTAGGGAAAAGAGACGAGAGTTTATGAATAGAGATCACCGACAAATTGGGTACTGTCCTACCCATCTCTATTTCCATTATCAACACTGTTCAACCAAGAATCCCAGTTTGCATTTGCTAGAGTGGAACAGCGCTCCTGTAGCTGCCTGGTAGGAAGAAACTCCCATGGATACCGAGAATCCCTGTCGTTGTTGATCACCCCTTCATTGGCCAGCTTGTGCAGTAGCCTCCAATGTTTTTACACTTTGTCTGGCGAGGTTCCATTTTGAATCTTCTTGGCAGCTTTGATGACCAATTCTGAGTCAGCTTCGATTAGGACATTCTGTGCGTTTGCCTCCGCTAGGATCTCCATACATCGATCTAATGCCAGAAGTTCTGCCATGTTGTTGGTGCACTTTTCCAGGTGTCCATGGAAGATGTATTTTATATGTCCCTCAGGATCCCTGATGGCTCCACCAAAGCCAACTTCCCTGGGATTGCCCTTGGAGGCTCCATCAATATTGACTTTGAAAAAGCCCTAAGGAGGGGGGTTCCAACCCTTCTCCCCTGTGTTTAAGGTTCTCAGATCCTTCTTCACACCCTGACAGTTGATGGCTTGAAGATCCAGATTAATAAGAATTTGTATCTCCTGAGGCAGAGGAGGGTTCATTGGTGTCATTCTCAGAATGGTTCTGACTGTTTCCTTGAGCTATTTCAAAATCTGATTGATGATGAGCTGGGGTTCTCTAGCTTTGTTTTTGAAGATTCTTCTATTTCTTTCTTTCCAAATATTCCAGACGATAAAGCCTGGAGTTAGCATCCATGCTTTGTTGATGATTTCATTTTCTGAGAAGCTTTTCCTCCATTTTTCTAAAGTATTGGATATGCTGAGTCTGTCCCTGTCGGTCTGTCTGAAGCTTGAGGCCACCTAATCCCAAATTTTGGTAGAAAAGGAACACAGATTAAGCAGGTGTTCGATCGTTTCCTCCTGCAAGCCATAAAGCTGACATTTAGAGGGGCTAATGTGTCAGGCCAGACAGTAACTCTCCAACTGCAGTAAAACTGATTCGTGTATATTCCATAGGTAACCCATTGTTATATACAATAGGGAGTGATTGTTCAGTTCATCTCCCGATGACTGTCCACCTTCCCAATTTATTTATTTACATAAAATTCCCAATCATGAAGATTAGGTGTCAACATTCCCCCCCTTAATCTGAAGGGATGTTGGTGAGTCCAAGCATCATTCTAAATCGTTCAAGCTTTTCCCTTCCAAGTGCTTTGGTGAAGATGTCTGCAATTTGCTCATTTGTGGAACAATGACGGAGATGGATTGTTTTGGCCTCAACATGATGTCGAATCAGATGATATTTAGTATTGATATGCTTTGTTCGATCATGGAACTTTGGGTTCTTGGCCAACTTTATTGCAGAGGTGTTATCAATCATGAGTGGAGTTGATTGTACTTGTTTTACCTGCAAATCTTCAAGAATTTTCCTGAGCCACACAATTTATTTCGTTGCTTCAGCTGCTACCACATATTTTGCTTCTATTGTGGAATCTATTGTTTGCGTGATCTCGAGGAGACAGCTCCTGATCCAAGATTCATAGCATATCCTGAAGTAGATACCCCAGTTTCTTTGTCTCCATCGAAGTCTGAATCAGAGTATCCAATCAAGCTGAAGTCGTCCACCTGTGTATACTTGATTCCAAGGTCTTGAGTTCCCTTCAAGTACCTTAGAACTCTTTTTGCAGCAGACCAATGTCCCTCACAAGGCTTTTGCATGAACCTGGAGAGGATTCCAACAGTAAATGAAATGTCTGGTCGGGTAGTAGTGAGGTAGATGAGACTTCCTACAAGCTGTCTATATTTTGTTGCATCCTCAAATTCCTTTCCTTCAATAGATGTGAGCTTTAAGTTTTGTTCCATTGGAGTAGAGAGAGGATTGCATTCTGTCATGCCAAATCTGTTTAACAAATCTCCAATGTATTTCTTTTGAGAAAGAAATATGGCTTTTGGATGTTGGGTTACTTCAATGCCAAGATAGTAATGAACATAGCCCAAATCAGTCATTTCAAAACTTTTCCCCAATTCCTTCTTTATGGATGCAATGTAGCTTTCATTGTTCCCTGTCATTAAAATATCATCTACATATACCACAAGATACACAACTGTTTTTCCAACTTTCTTGACAAACAAAGTTGCATCATCAAGATCAAAATGATTGAAGTTGGGTTTCAGAAGATGCTCAGTTAGTTTTTCATACCAGGCTCGCGGTGCTTGTTTGAGGCCATACAAGGACTTCACAAGTTTGCATACTTTATGTTCATGTCCTTTCACAACAAATCCTTTAGGCTAGGACATAAAAACATTCTCTTTTAGATCTCCATTCAAGAATGCAGTTTTTACATCCATTTGATGGACTTTCCAACCGTTCTGAGCTGCTAGTGCAAAGAGTGTCCGGATGGTGGCCCATTTTGCTGTGGGGGAAAAAGTTTCCTCATAATCGACCCCTTCCTTCTGTGCAAAATCTTTTGCCACAAGCCTAGCTTTGTGCTTGTCAAGTGAGCCATCAACTTTGTACTTGTTCTTGTAGACCCACTTGCAGCCAATTGGTTTGGTTCCAAATGGAGGATCAACCAGCTTCCAAGTGCCATTCTTTATGAGAGCATCATACTCCTTTTGCATCGCTTCTTTCCATTCATCATGAGAAGCAGCTTCTTTGAAGGAAGTTGGTTCAAAATCTGTAGAAAAGTTCAATTCACAATCATAAGTAACATCCATATCAATAGGTGAATTAGAGTCATCTACATCACCTCCATTTTGTCGGTTTGAATTTCTGGTTCATGTTTTCCCAATTTCATCAGGATGAACACTTTCAAGTGTCTTTGTTAGCCATTTTGGGGGACCTTTCTGAGATGGTCCATGTTGTTCTGTTGATTGAGTTGGGACTGAATCAAGATTGAGTCTCCCAATTCTATCAATTACATCACTTAAAGCATCATCCGTTGTTGGAGTTTCATGCAGGGGAGATTGTTCTTCAGAAGAAGATTCCACATGTTGATCTAGTATAGGAATCCCCCCTTCAAGATGTGGAATCTGATTATCAAATTCTTGAAATGATTTCGTTTTTGTGAATCTATCCAAGCGATCAAGTTGCCGCTCAACAACATTGTCAGATTTGGATGATTCAAGAAAAATGACATCTCTAGATACAACAAACTTTTTATTTACTTCATCATAGAGGCAGTATGCTTTAGAGGTGTTTGAATACCCCAGGAAGATACACTTACGACTTCTAGCACCAAGTTTGTTTCTATGTACCTTTGGTATCAAAGCATAACAGGTGGAACCAAAGATCCTGAGATGTTTTACCGAAGGAACATGTCCATACCACAATTCATAAGGAGTCTTGTTTCTTATAGCATTAGATGGACATCTATTCTTTATATATGCAGCACATAGAACATCATCAACCAAAAACATTATCTTTACATTTTTGAAGAAAAGCATGGACCGTACCATATTCAAGATTGTTCTATTCATTCTTTCAGCTACACCATTCTGTTGGGGATTATAAGGCACAGTTGTTTGATGTTTGATCCCATGTTGGCGAAGATAGTGTTCAAATTCATTTGATGTATATTCTTTTCCATTATCAGTGCATATAGACCCAATATGAGATTGTGCATCATTTTCAATCCATTTATGAAAATCCTTGAATGTTTGAAAAGCATCAGATTTGTTCTTCAATAAATAAACCCAACACATTCTGGTGTAATCATCAATAAATGTCATGATATATTTATTTCCATTTGCAGAAGGAACAGGCATTGGACCACATAAATCTGAATGAATGAGCTCAAGCTTCCTATGTGCTCTTGAATGTGAATCATGAAAAGACTGTTTGCTATGCTTTCCTAGAATGCAAGCATCACATTGCTTATGTTTCCTAGGAATTGTAGGCAAACCAACAACACCATTTTTCTTCAATAAGCGGAGACTATCATAGTTTAAATGTCCAAATCTAGCATGCCATAATAAACTTGATGGAAGTGTACCTTCTTCATGATGAAAAATATATGAGAAATGTTGTGCATGAGCAAAGGTTCCTTGCAGTTTGAGAAGTCTTTCTTCTTCTATTCCCCTCATGACAACTGAGTGGTCAGATGCTTTTCTTACCTCAAGCTTGCCATCAAACATATGAATGGAGTGACCTTGCTGGCGGATGTGAACCAAGGACAACAAGTTTCTCTTGAGCTGTGGGAGATATAGAACATGATCGAGAAGAAAGTCTGGAAGACCAGGTAGTTTAAGCCTGATTGTGCCAAGCCCTGATGGCTTGATTTTTGACTGATCTGCAAAGTATACTGCTCCATCAACATTGTCAGTGAAATATTCAAAAAAATCTTTCCTATGAGTCATATGACAGGTTGCCCCTGAATCAAGCAACCAATCATTTTTCGAAGAAGCAAGTGAAGCATTAAACAAATCTTCGTTTACTCCAATGTTACATTGTGCCTCAATATAGTGAGCGGATTCAGGTGCTTTACCTTTGTCTGTATCATTAGTTTTACCTTTCTGCTGGTTTCTTTTCTGCTCAATTTTGTCCCATGGTAGCTTCCATGTAGAAGCATCATGTGATCCATTTCGTTTGTAGCGAATGCAATGCAGATCTGCCTTTTCTCCTTGAGAATTTCTGCCCCCCCTGCCTCTGAAGTATCTTCCTCTTCCTCTTCGTCCACCTCTTCCTCTTGTAGAATCTTGAGCAGGATGCTTTTCTTTATGAGCAAGGCAAACAGTCTCTTCAGAAGATTCAGGGACTGTCTTCTTTCCAAAGGCTTTCTCTCTTTCAACAAACTTTTTCACAAGAGAGTCAAAGGTTATATCTTTAAGATTTCCATTTGCTTTTAAAGACTCAAGATAATTGGAGTAGGTAGGATAGAGTGCCTTGAGAAAAGCAATAAGAGGGATATCCAGCTCAACCTTAGTGGATTTAATATCATGCATTATAGACTTTACTTCAGATGCAAGAGCAAGAGGATCATTATTTTTTAGTTCAAGAGTGAGGAGTTTAATCATGAGCTGAACAACTTCAAGTGCAGAATGTGAGTCATAGAGTTCTTTCAGCTTTTGTAAAGCTTGAAAGGTAGTTGAATATGATGAAATATGGCGACTTACTTCTTCATTTATAGATGCTGTGATTAATGCATAGGCTTTGCTGTTCTTGTTTTCCCAAATGACGAGCTCTTTGTCTGATGTAGGCTGCACTGGGTCATTGTCTCCTTCTCCGACACACACTCCTTTCCACAACTCATTGAAGATGAGGGTGTGTTTTATCATCCGGGACCATTCAGGATAGTTCTCCTTGCCAGTGAGAACTATTCCTACCATAGAGATGATTGAATGCATTCTGTAAAAAATACTTCTGCTGATAAAAAAAAACTTCCTTACGTTACAGCCTTATGCACTATATTTTCTTCAAATCCCTCTAATGTTTGATAGAAGCATCAACAAAATATTATGTACATATCACTTCAATGTTTTAAAATGTAATATATTTATATATTACATATCACTTAAATGCTTTAACTTTACAACGCAACATTACCATTCAAATGATAAAAAAAAACTGCGCAATACTACTATTCACCTCCACAAATGCTTTGAATGATTTTTTTTAACAAAACAGCGCAATACTGCTATTCACCTCCACAAAGCTGTGACTATGGGGCTGTTGTGAACGAGGTCGGTTCATAGTCGTTCATAAAATAAAACGCAGAGATCGACAGTTACCCTTCTGCATTCAAATCTCATTCTGCATCGCCACACAACTTTAATCTCCACAGAAATTCACCAAATTATATAATATCTACATACAGAATGATCAATGATGATTACGATTGTATTTCATAAAAGTATGCATATGTGAAAAATAAATTCCGCGTATCAAAACGGTTCTGACAGGTAGAATCCCGTTCAATACATGCAGCGGTCGTTGCAACTTTAACGGCTCCGACCTATGTTGATCAGCTAGAAATCTCAGATCCAGTTTATTTGCTGTGCCTCAGCCTCAGGTGAGGCTGCAAGCTTGGACTGGCCTTGGTGCCTTAGGGTTGATTTCTGCGGTGTGATCCTTCCTCAACAAGATTTGGTGACCAACCAAAACTCAGAGAATTTACACAAGAGACTTTGTTGTTTGTGTAGAGAGAGCCTTGACGGTAGCCCTTCAAGAATCTGGATGATCTTCGCTATCTTGTAATGGACCTAATGAATAGCCTGAGACAGATTCTTCCTGGTGTGCTCCAATGTCAGGCCGAATCTCGTTCAGGACTAGCGATGGAAAGAAATTAAGGAGGAGCGGGCGCCAAGCTTCGCCGCACACCACAACATCTCGATGTTAAATGTATTTAAAATCAAGCCAAAGTCAAATGAGAATGGAGTGATGCATTAGAATTGAGCTCCTTCGAATCTGAGAACTTGAAGGCGGAAATGACCGAATTGGAGAACGACAGACAACGCTTTAAATATATGAGACAGCGTTTTGAAAAATACATACAGACAGTGCACATATGAGACAACGTTTTGAAAAATACATACAGACAGTGCACATATGAGACAACGTTTTTTAGAAAAACTTATGGAACAGTGGCAACATTCGCAGAGAGCGAAATGAGCTTGGACAGGTCTGCATAGAGGCACCAACGCATCTCTGGGCATGTCAGGCCATGGACAGAGGCAGAGTAGCGCTATATCTGGTCAGACAATGGACAGAGGCAGAGCAGCACTATATCTGGTCAGACAATGGACAGAGGCAGAGCAACGCTCAGGACAGAGGCAGTGGCAAAAATTAAGGGAGTTACAACTATTTTTAGAACTGGCTCTGATACCATGTCAGGCCAGGCAGTAACTCTCCAATGGCAGTAAAACTAATTTGTGTATATTCCATAGGTAACCCATTGTTATATACAATAGGGAGTGATTGTTCAGTTCATCTCCCGATGACTGTTCACCTTCCCAATTTATTTATTTACATAAAATTCCCAATCATGAAGATTAGGTGTCAACATAATGAAAACTTTCTTCATAAGGTTTTCCAAAGTTAGGATTTTCCTTTGATGAACAAGCCATATAAATAGTTTTATTTTCATCCATTGAGAGGTCTGCCATAGCTCTTGCCAGACTTTATCAGGTTTTACCAAGTTAAATTCAATGATTTCCTATTTAGCCTCTTTAAGATTCTAGTTACCTTCATTGTTCTTGCCCCATGTTAATTGGTCAGGAGAAGAGAAGACCAAAATCCTTCTTTGCTCTACATCCTTAGCAAGAGCCTCTGCCATGCCCTTCAAAGGGATTTCTTCGTTGTAACTTAGATTCTTCCATGTCCTCCATTTATCCCGGTTCCTCCCTTGATCCTAGAATTCTTTTACTAATAAGAGACCTTTGTTGTCTGTGTCCCTTTTAAGGTCTGTGAGTTCATTCCTGTTCAAGATGGGTTCCTGTTGCCAGCTGTCCTCCTAGAAGTGAGCCCGGTCCCCAGCTCTAATTTCCCAAAAACAATGCTTCTGAACAATGCTTTTGTTCTCCCATGTAAGGTTCCATATGTATGAGCCCATGATTTGTCCTGTCATTCTAATGTGATCTTGTTCCTGCCAGTGCTTGGCGTACTTTTGAGTCCAAAGCTTGGCCCATGGTGCTCTCGACTCCTTGATCCATCGCCACCACAGCTTGGCTCCCGAAGCCTGACTCAGAGTCTCCGGATCTTCCAGTCCCAGACCACCATGGCTTTTGGGCTTGCAGAGCTTGTCCCAGGCAGCTAGAGCCCACTTATTTTTCTTTACCCCTCTACCCCACAGAAAATTCCTTTGAATGTTTCTTATTTGCTGCTTTATGCCCTGAGGAGCCGGTATGGCTGCAAACATAAAAATGGGAATGGCCTGCAAAACCGCCTTGGTGAGCACCAGACGCCCTGCAAAGTTTAAAGCTCTGTATGTCCAATTGCTGATTTTGTCCTGAAGCTTGTTTAAAATTGGTTCCCATATATTCTTACACAAGGGGTTTGTCGGTAAGAGGAATGCCTAGATATTTGGAAGGTAACTGTTCCCTTTGAAAACCCAGAATCTTGGTGATATTTCTTTGTATTGCAATAGTAGTATTAAAGAGAAAAGCCTTGGACTTTCTTTGGCTTACCTTTGTGCCTGCTGCCCTAGAAAAGTCGTTTAAGATATCTTTGATTGCTTTTGCATCCCTAACTATGGGTACACCCTGCAGCATCTTGTCATCCACAAATTGTTGATGAGTGTTATCCTCTCCATCCGAGGTGAGCTTGATTCCATGAATTCTACCTTCAGCATTTGCCATTTTGATTGCTTTACCAAGCCCTTCCATCATGAGTAAAAAGAGGAAGGAAGAGAATGGATCACCTTGTTTGAGTCCTCTGGAAGGTGTAAAAGTATTGGAGGGAGCTCCATTAAGCAGAATGGAGAAACTGGCCAAGGTGACTAAAACCATAATCCATCTTATCCAGTCTTGGTTAAAGCCATAGGCTTTAAGAATGGCTCTGATATAAGACCAGCTAAGTTTGTCATAGGCCTTCGAAAGGTCTAATTGGATGATCATACCTGCTTGCTTGTTGTGATTGAGAGAGTGTACCACCTCATGGGCTTGGATAATGTCGTTGACAATCTGCCTTCCCTCCACATAGCCTGTTTGCTCCTCAGATATGAGCAAAGGTAGAAGTGGCTTGAGTTGATTGGCTATCACTTTGGAGATGATTTTGTAAACCACATTGCATAAGGCTATGGGTCTAAACCCATCCGGGGTGACAACATTTTCCTTTTTTGGGATTAAAACTATAAAGGTTGCGTTTAGTGCTTTTAGAATCTTTTTGTGTTGCCTTGAGTCTTCAACTACCTCAAGTATGTCCTGTTTGACTATATCCTAGTAGGCTTTGAAGAAATCAACATTGAAGCCATCTGGTCCTGGTGCTTTTCCATTTTTCATTTCATTGATCACTTCACTAACCTCTTCTTCGGAGACTGGCCTGTTGAGATTGTGGTTTTCCTCATTGGTGACCAACCTAGAATGTACTGGGTGATATTCATAATGAACTTGGATCTATCTTCCATTGGCTCCTTTGCAATGTCCAAGAAGTGTTGTACTAGGGTCGACTCCATGTCCTTGTGAGTGACAAGTTCAGAACCTTGAGAGTCCTTTAGCTTGTTGATTCTGTTATGTGCCCTATGAGCCATAGTAGATTTGTGAAAGAACTTAGTGTTCCTTCCCCCTCTTTGATCCACTAGATCCGAGATTTCTATCTCCAAAAGGTTTCCTCTTGTAGACATCATTTATCCCGTTCTTCCTGCAGAGAATTAGTCAGTTTTTGTCTTTCCTCATTGAAGCCCTCTATGATATTGATCATATTGACCTCCTGGAGCTTCTGTTTTGTACTCATTCTAGTCTTGATGATATCACCAAATTATTTTTTGTTCCAATCCTTGGGTTTGGATTTAATGTATTTTACTCTCTACTGGAGCATGTACATCTTATTACCATGGATGTTCAAATCCTCCTTCCACCAATTGGCAATGTTTCTAGTGAAGTTGGGGTTAGAGAGCCGATAATTTTCAAATCTAAAAGGCTTGTTCCTTGGTGTGCCCATAAAGGAAGCTTCTAGCTGTACAGACAAATGATCCAAGCCACCAAAGGGCAGAATGGACACTGATATGGCTGCTCTTGTGAGGATGAGATCCTCGGAGACGATAAAGCTATCTAGTTTTGATGCCACTTGGGAAACTCCACGTCTTTTGTTATTCCAAGTGAATGTCCCATTTGTAGTTTTGGTGTCCTCTAGTCCCATGTTCATGAAGAAATCTTGGAAGGCTTCAGAGTCTCTGCCCAGCTGTCTGGTACCTCCACTTTTCTCTGAGGGAGATCTTATCATGTTGAAATCCCCTCCTAGTATCCAAGGTATGTTGGGATAACGTGCTCTGAGACCTTCCAAGGAGTTAGGAAGTTTAAGTTTCTCTGCATGTTGCTGAGGGCCATACACATTAGTTATCATGTAGGTCTCCTTGTCCCCTATAGGCTGGCACACCAGAGAAAGATAGTTCCTGGACGCTTCAGCATCCAGTATTCCCAGCTTCCATGGATCCCATAGTGTGAGAATCCCTCTTGAAGAGTTAATGGATTTCACCTCTAAATAATCATACTTAATTAACCATTTATTATGAATTTCTCTTATTTTTTCCATTGAGCATTTTGTTTCTTGAATAAAGACCATGTCTGGTTTTTCCTCTTTTAATCTATTGTTGAGATTTCTCTATTTCCTTCTACTGCCTAACCCTCTAATATTCATGGTTGTGGCTTCATGAAGAAAGGTCAGTAAAAGTGTAACTGGTAAGATCTCTCATTTTACCTGAGTTAATCATCACTTTCCCACATTCCATTAGCAGCTCATTCTGTCTTTTCCTTCCTTTTTTCCTTCCTGATTTTTTTGGAGATGATGTCTGCGGGTTCTCCATCACTTTGACCCCACTCTATTCTTGGATTTCGTGGTTTTTTTTACTCCATTTCCCTTTGATTGCGCCATCCATAGATAGAGTTGTTGGACTCGATCATACTCTTCTTTAGGTAGTGAGTCCACACCTTTGTTCTTTCCCTGTTCCAGAAATTTCTCTAGATCTAGATTTTCTCTGTCTAGTATCTCTTGCAGTTCATGATCCTCAATACCTACATCACTTGGGGTAATTTCTTGGTCCTTGCTGATCTCCATGCAGCTTTGTAGTCCCTCTATTTGCTGGTCATTCTCTGGGATATCCTCTATTTCAGCTTCCATATCCTGCTCCTTTGGATTGTTATCCTTGACTGGGTCAGTTTCCACATTCTTCTCCACTTCATCGAGGATTTTGAAGCTATTGTGTCTTGTCTGTTTGTCTTCGCTTTTCTTCTTATGCGATCTTTTTCCCCCTTTCCCTTTGCCTCGAACCTTGGTAAAACCCTCATGATCTTCGTCCATAGGGGTCTTTCCACTATTTTCCATATAGTTTGTGGGGCAATCTCTAAATAGATGGCCATGTTCATGACATTTTCGGCATCTGAAAGTTATGTGCTCATAGTCTACCATTTGCGTCCATTCCTCATCATATACCTCTAAGATTATTGCATCCGAGAGGGCTCCAGATAGATCCATTTCCAAACATATTCTAGCGAAGGAGGTATATTTACCTTTGAGAGTTGCTTCTGATATTTTTACAAAATGCCCCAGCTTGTCACCTATGGTTTTCAGTGATTCTGGTTGCTAGTAGTCCAGAGGTAGTGAGTACAGTCTGATCCAAACCAGTATAGATGTGAATGTTTCCCGTTCTGGGACAAAGTTCATCATTCATGGCTGCATGTAAAGTCCTGCCGTAGCATAGAAGTACGGTCCCCCTTCAAACACTCTTTCTTTGTCCTCTAGGCTCGCAAACACTACCGTGAAGAAGCCCTTTGAACCCAGATGCAAATGTATCTCTCCTTTGGGCTTCCAGTGGCTCTTGATACAGATGTATAAAGCTCTCTCAGTTGGTCATATTCCCATAAAGTTGCAGATGATCGCATGTTTTCTCATATGGTCCCTATGCGCTTGAATCACTGGATCAATTAATATGACCCTGGGGATGATGCTTGATTTGGACTTGCATGCTCCCGTAGTTTTCATTTGAGGCCTTTTCTTACTACTGCCTCCCTTCTTCCTTTCTAGACTTGAGTCTTGTTGCTCTTCTTCTTGATTCAGGATCTCATTGCGTCCCACTGTTTCCTTTCCTCTTGTTTCTGCAGTCTTTCCCATTGGTATTTTGAACTGTTTCCCTCTTGCCTCCCTGCCTCCCTCTGTGACGGCTTGACTGTAGGAGGGAGCAATGCTTCCTCCTGAACGACTTGCCATGAAACCCTAAAACCAAAACTGGCGCTGACGTCAAGTTTTTCTCAAGTTGCAGAGCGTTTCCAAGATTATCCTCAAATTATTCCAATTCATGTTAAAAATCTATTTATTTCTAGTTTTTTTTTTTCCTTTTAGATTCATAAATAGTTATGAATGATTCTAGTTTGATAATGCACACATTGACAATTTCAATTGATCTCTCATTGCGTTTAGAATAGGCTGACTTTAAATTCTATAGTTTAAGAATTCATTGCTTTGTTAGTATAGGATTTACTACTTTCTATATTAAATTTACTTTCAGGTCTTTACTTTCATGTTATTAGAATATATTTATTCTCCTATTGATAAGATAGATTTACTTTCATATTGATAATATAGATTTAGTTTCATGTCACTAAATAAATTTATTTTCATGTCAATAGAATAACTTTTATTTCATGTCAATTGTCATGTCGATTTCATAGATTAAAAGATTTCTTTCCAAATTCTGAATTTGATAATTTTGAAAAAGGAAATGAGTGGATACTCATCTTAGACATATTCATAAATAAGTTTGATCTTAGCTTCGTAATAATTTTAAATAAGTTAATTTTCTCTTAAAATTGAAAGTTTCTTCCTAGCATATATTGTGCAAGTGTACATCACAAGTATACGAACTTGAATTGATAATTTAAAACACTGAATTTAACTCACAAATAAATCACACAACAACTCCTTCCCTAGTTTTCACATAAACCTACTCAATACTCCCATTACATGTGTAATGTCTGGTCTAGTACATACCAATGCATACATCAAGCTACCAACTACACTCACATATGAAACATGAGAGATGTCCCCCTCCTCTTCATGTGCCTTGGGACATTGTTCAACATATTACTTTACAACTACATGAATAAAAACCTTCACCAATTTTCTATACTGCATATTAAACCTCCTTTGGTCTTGAAATATGGGAAGCATTGTCTTGAAATACTTCCTTTGGTTTAACCAAAGCTTCCTTTTTTCCCGATTTTTCTTAATTTCCATGCCCAAAATATATTTTCTTGCACCAAGATCCTTCATGTTAAATTTAGAGGACAATTGGGTCTTCAAATCCTAGATAATTTCTTTCTCATTTGCAATTAACACCATATCATCAACATACAAGACCAAATATATAACATTGGGCACCAATTATTTTAAAATACATAAAGTGATCCACTTCGCTCCTTGTGAAGCCAAGTCCCCGTATATATGTATCAACTTTTTGATACAAGATCCTTGGTAACTTTTTCAACCCATAGAGAATTTTTTTTAACCTTCATACTAGTTCTTTCTTACCCTTCACTGCAAAGGCTTCTGGTTGCTTCAGGTAGACATGTTATTCCATATCCCCATGAAGAAATGTTGTATTCACATCCATCTATTCTAACTAAAAATCAAAAGAAAAAACAACATATAAAAGTACTCTAATAGAAAGTAACTTGGCAACAAGATAAAAAACATCACCAAAATAAATTCCTGATACTTGGGAATAATATTTTTCTACCAATTGAGCTTTGTATTTCTCCACCTTTCCTTCTTCATTCATCGTCTTCTTAAACACCCATTTTCTACCAATGGGTTTCCTTCCAGCTGACAAACCCACCAAATCCCAAGCCTTAATTTTGTCTAAAGATTTCATTTCTTAAATTATGGCCTCCTTTGAGAGTTTGTCATCCTCTAAATCCATTGCCTCCCTGATAGTTCTAGGATCATCATCAGCAATAGATAAAGAATAGAAAACATATGGAATTTGTCTTCTCTATGGAATTTGTCTTCTCTTTTCCTATTCCGTTGTAGAGTCTAATTCTTCCTCCTTCAATTGAAACTATATATTCTCTGGTTCCTTTTCCTTTGGTAGGACTTCATATTTAATAACATCTTTCATCTCTCTAAGCACAAAATTTCGGCTGTACACAACCTTCCTTGTTTCTGGGTTCCAAATCTTATAACATTTTAAAGCATCATTATACCCAGTAAATATGCATCTTTTAGATTTACTATCCAACTCGGTATTTTTCTCCTTTTGAACACGTACATATGCGTCACAACCAAATACTCAGAGATGTGAGAGAGGGTTTCTTACTAGTCAATACCTCATGTGGAGTCTTATCCTCCAAAATTGATGATGGTGATTTGTTAAACAAGTAACATGTAATATCCACTGTCTCTACCCAGAATTCATACCCTAATCTAATGCCACTAAACATGCTTCTTTCCTTTTCCACCAACATCGTGCTTATTCTTTCTGTAACTCCATTTCGTTGAGGTGTGTATGGAGTAGCCTTATGTCGTACTATACCACACTTATTAAAAAACTCTTTAAATTATTTCTTTCAGGACTCTCCACCATTATCTCTACTCAATACCTTAATCTTCTTCTTTGTTTGATTTTCAACCAGAGATTTACATTCTTTAAACATGTAAAAGACTTTATATTTATTCTTGAGGAGATCTACCCATGTATTCCTCGAGAAGTCATCTATGAACGACACATAGTACATAGTTTTTTCGAGTGATGGAACCGACACAGGTCCAAACACATCAATGTGCACAAGCTCTAATATCCCTTTCGCCATCTTAGCACTATAGGGGGAGCTCACCCAATTTTTCTTCCCATATACACAATGTTAATAGAAATCAAAATCCAGAGAGAAATTATAGATACCCACTACTATAGCATTATCATGTAGTATTCAAAGGATCTTCTCTCCAATATTTCCAAATCTTTGATGCCACAAAATACTCTTGCCAAACCTGAACCTGAACCTTCTCACCCTCTTCTTCATATGTTGGCTGCTCTAATTCCTCAATTTGTATAGGCACAATTTTCTCTATCATTGCACCTTGCCTTTCCTCTTGTTCCTGTTTCGGCTTCTCTTCCCTTTCTCTCCTCCTCAACACTTGCTCTTCTTTCAACTTATTTTCTGTTTCCTGCAACTTCTTCTCTACATAATCCAGCCTTTTCTTATCTCTCTTCCTTCGTTCTACTCTCCTTCATGCTTTCACCTCTTCGCCTCTATCTCCAAAGCTACTTTCTCAACAAGAGGATCTTCTATGAACTTGTAGCTTTTCTCAACCTCTGCGCTCCGGAAATCTTCCTGTTTCTTTTATCTTGTGCCAATTTGTTGCTCACTATTGTTGTTGTTGCTGCTTCATATGGTGCCACTGTGTACATATCCACTTTCCATTCTATAGCCATGTTTATCGGTTCATTAATCCTAGAGGAGTTGTAGCAGTACCTCCAAGGGTCTTCCCTTAGCGAGCGACATGCCCCGTGGATCCATGGATAATAAACCTTAGCACAATGGTTCTTGCATATGCAGTGGGGATCATATGGATTGAAACTCTTGGTGCCAAACTCAAACTTCTTCAAGTCCTCTACCTCGACATCGCATCCTTTAAGCTCAGGATATTGTACAATCCAATCTGCAAAGGAAGAGAAAGTTGTGGTACCTTCTTCTTACTGTGTAGTCTTGCTGGTAACCCTGTGGATATGTGATATGAAACCTCTTGTGTGACCAACTTATCTGTGGAAAACCTTGGTAGCACATATAGAGGCTTCTCTCCACAAAATATCCTGGTGAAGGTACCACCGGGTGAGGCATATCAATCTGCAATGTTAAGCAATGCTTTCATCGCTTCTTGGTACATGCAAGGTGGATCATGTTCGAATATCATCTTGTAAACTGGGATGATGAAGTGGTAAGATAGCCTAACCATGACTCCTCAGTAGTTGTACTCAAAGATAAACTTGCAATAGATATTCACAACATCATCTGATGGTGTCCATGTCCAACCCATGCGAGAAAAATATTGTTGGGCACAAATTGAATTAAGGAGGTATGTGGATATATAGAATATCACTTGCTCATCCTTAGGCAAATAACGAGCATTAGAAACATGCACTTTCAGCTGAAGAGCCAACATGTTTGACCAGTTGAACGACCTTCCTTCATTTTCCAATTGATCCAACACAACCGCCCAACTCTGTGGAAAGGTCTTTGTGCTCTCTTGACTATACAAGCGACATGCAAAGATGATCAAGAATTGGTAGGCCTTCCTGAGTGACTTAGTCTTGTAGACATGATTGGGTGTTGACATGAACTTCGATGGATCTTTTACCCAACACTTCATGATGTCTCTAGTGTTCAAATTGTTGTTGGGAGTAAAGAAGAGTGCATCCATGCAATTCACCGACAGTGGTAAGTGATACATTTTATGATAGTTTTCCATCCTAAAGGTATCAAGTTGTGTTCCACTGGAACTACTCAATGTCATCTTCTTGGGATCAATATGTGATACAATCCAGTGAATGATGTCTACACATCCGAAGGAGGGATACCTACATGCAACCCTGTACAAACCTGACTTGTGAATGTTGACAGAGACTTGTCGATCTTCCAGATGTCCCTTAAAGCTATCTGCAAATATGTCCTTTATTTCTTGCAATGTAATGTTCATGTCTTTCTCTATGAACAATTGTGTGTCTGCATAGACTAGCAAGTTCATTGACACCTGTTCAACTACATCTCCAGTGCTGCTTTATATTGTATTTTTTGATCTAGCTCTCTTGGAAACCATGTTGCATGTACTCCTAAGAATATTCTCAACAATTGTTGTACCTAGAGACAGAAAGGACACTCATGGCATGCAAATGTCAACTTAAAAGCAGTGGACCAGTCATGCAACAAACTGGGCAATTGTTGGGAAAAATTGCCCAATTCTGACTTTTAAAGGTGAGGGAATGCTAGTTGGCTCTATGCATTGTACAGTCCCAACTGCCAGTGAGAGGTGGTGATGACTAGAACTATGCAATGTGTAGTCCAGTGGGCTTGCAGATGACTGGAGCTACATAATGCACAGTTTAGTTTGGCTTTGATGCAGGATGGGACTGCGCATTGTGCAATCCAAGAGTGCAAGACTTGGGGATTGTCTCCTGGAATAACACAGTGCATATTTAGAGCTAGTCACTGGCAGCCTTTGGAAATTCTTGGAGCCAAGGCAGAGCCTTCAGATCTAGAAATGTGTAGTGCATGCTGGGAAGAGCTAGATCCGAGCCAAGGTAGCCCAGATTTTCCCAAGGGAAACTTGTAAATGAGTAGATTTGAATGCATGAGCAAAGGATGGTGCAGATCTAAATGAATCTTGATGCATGCAATAAAAAAAATGCAGGAATTAGTCAAAAATAAGAAAAGCGAAGCTTGCGGGTAGAGTCGCCACAATGATGACCGTTAGTGCAAAAACTAGGTTATGCATGTGACGCTTAGGAAAGGCAATGCAAAACTCAAAAAGACACTTCTACAAGCTAAAAAAATATTTAGAATTGTAATGGTCGTTCAATAAAATGGGTAAAACAACAGTCACTTAAGCCAAGAAAACAAAAAGCGACAGAAAAAGAACCAAAAAACTAGAAACACAAAACTTATCTAGAAAAGATGTGCCAACTCTGCTGAAGGTTCCTAGATGCATCGGGAATGCCATAGCTCCAAGATCAAATGTGAAAATTAGCTCTGGAGGCATCCACTAAATAGATTTCATCAATTTATGGTTTATGACGCGAAGGCCAAAAATCTAGGAAAAAACGACAAGTGGTGGTAGTTTCTAAAATTAACTCAATTGTAACTCCCATTGCTAAAAATAGATCCCTATTTTTTTAGGGATTCTTTTTCACTTTTTTCTTTTTTATTTTCGAGAAGAGGCTGCCATGCAAGCATGGAGAAATTATGTAGTTCTAGGGGGAACTGGGCAGCTTTTCGACACATGTATCAAACATCAGCTACAGGAATGCTTCTGCACAATTCCTGGGTTGAGTGGCTCTAGATGCCTCTCATGCTCTGTGCAATTTCCCAGCTAAATACAAGCTACTGGCTGGGTTTGTGCATTTCCGGAGCCGAAGCTCACTGCTGGGTTGAATTGGGCATTTCCTGAGAGCAACGCTGGTTTCCCTCTAGGACTGCATAGATTTCCAAGGTAGTGTAAGAGTTGGATGCAACCAAGTCACGGGGAGGTTAGCCTCTGGTTAATCTGCTAAGAAAGTAAGCAAAAACAAGTTGTAAAGGAAAAGTTAAGCTCAAATTAAAGCACAAGTATGTGGGCAGTGCAAGACAAGCTGCTAATATTTTAGTAGGTAGGCTCCAAAATGAACCAAGGGAAAAAATTTGAAGGGTGGTTGTAACTCCTACAACATTGGCGACACACTAGTGGAACTCTAGCTCTCTGTATGGACCTTGTCTCTTGTAAAGCGAGTCTAACTCTTCTAGAAGTATTGTTCGATTATTTGATCGTCATGGCTTCTTCACTAGCTTGAGTTAAAGGTATAGTCCCTACCATTATCTTGATCAATCAACGCACATACCAAGATAAGTGAACTTAGTTGTTTCGATTGGGAATGATGGATTTATTGATGCACAAGTAATATAAACTTTCAGAGTTTAAGTTTCATCTCTGCTATTGCTCTGATGCTAGCAGGCCTGGATAGTACCCAGGTGGAGTCACCTCATGATTTTGATTTAAACATGAACACAACAAATTACAGATATAACCATAAATACAAAAATGTAGTATAAATAACACTTCATTTCATTAATATCAAATACTGAAATATGCTTACAAACAGAATGGAAATAAGAATAGCTCGGGCGATGGTAGATTATCTCTGAGAAGAGATGTGGCGGCTACGTGCCTTTGAACTATGTTACAATCTGGCTCAAAGGCCTATTAATTATTGAGAAACAATGGAGAAACCTAAACATCCAAAAACCTAACCCTAGGAGATGAAGCACCAAACTATGGGCCTTGTTTAGGTAAATTGGTGCATCAACTTCCCAGTGTCGTAACATTTGCATACGATCTCTATTTGATGCGCACTATACCTCATTAGAAATATCTATCCGAAGACTACAACTTTTGAATGATGAACATTGGTGAACGACCCGATTTGGTCTCAGTTTTCCAAAAAAACGTCGTTTAGAGCCTCAAAATGGCTCCGGAAGTTCAGGACAAGAAAAACTGCCAAGAATAGTAAATTGTGCTACAAATATGGAAACTAAAAAACTGAAAGAAACAATGCTGGGGGTCCAAGTGAAATAGGTGGGTGGCCACCAATATCCACCTAGATAACCTCAGGAACACAAGCATCGCTCGTTGCCAGTGAGCCTGGACAATACTCGATGAAGTTACTTGCTTCACCTCTCTGTGCAGGAAGACTTTCTCTTCTTTCACCTTTATTTTAGTTTTTCATTTTTCATTTTTCATTTTTCAGAGAGTTGTGCATAGGCACTTATTTATTTTCATGAGGAGGAAGAGGGATCCCGAATTATTGAGAGTAGAAGAGGTTGTCCCTTCAATGAAGGATGTTATATATAACTCTGACATACTTGTTGAGTTTCTCCCCTTCACCTTACTCTACTTGAATGAGTTGACAAGGTTTAACCAAAAATAGAAAACCAATTAGAGTAGGCGGTACTAGTTAAAAGTGAAATTGTTTTGTTTTCAAAAAGACTTACTCTGAAAGGAACGTATTTTCCATTAGGGTATCATCAACTTAAGGGACACAATATCTTTCCAAAGAGAGGGAATAGACAGATAACCAAATGTTGATAGCTGTACAAATCCTCTTCTATTTCACCTTTCTTGTCTCAAGAATCCAACATGGTTTCATGGGAAAATAAGACTACGGGTGCGTAAACAAGCAAACAAACAAGAAAGCAAAGGATAGAAGTAAAACGAAAGTAAAGAAAATAAGAAAAGAAAAACATGAAAGCAAAGAAAACAAGAAAGCAAACCAAACAAGAAAGAAAATACTACTCCTACTCCTAATCTAAACAATGCATGGGCCTTCTCACATGGAATGATATTTCCAATGCAACAACTAACATGGAAAATTTTACGGGTTAATATTCGCAGGTGGGCTAATTTTCCATGATTTTTCCAAAAAAAAATATTCACCAATTTCCATTTTTTATAAAAATGATTCGCCCAAATTTTACAATATAAAATTATTTTACCCTTAAAATTTATAACATTATATAGAGAGTATATATAAAATCATTATAAATTTCAATAATTTTACAAACATCAAAAACATTTTATAGTTTACATATTATGGACTAGTGAGATTTTCCAATTTTTTTAAATTTCAAGATAATTTTCCATCCTTAAAATTTTCCCTGGCCACTGGTACATTGGTTGGTAGATTTAAGTGAAGGCATGGTTGACAAGAAATGTATTCAACGAAACTAGCAAGCAAGAAAGATAAAACAATGAAAACCAACACACTCGAAGTTTAAATGTGTCCACAGAAAAGAACATAGTAAAAGCGCATGACAAACACGATATAGACATACCATGGTGTGGAAACACACTGTGTGCATATGAAAAACATGCACACTCTTTTGATCTTAACAAATGAGCAAACATGCAAAAAGAAGAAAATTTTATCTTGGCAACATGACTTGCTATGTATGACTCCTCCAATGCATGAGCGATGGGATCGTGAGATTGTAGTGGAGGATGTGAGATCTGTGGACTAAATTGATTTCCAATGTGCACATGAGAGTGATGAGGATCCTGGAGTGTTTCAACAAATATCTAATCTGGAGTGGAACTCACCTCAAGACTATGATAACTTGACATAATCATTAGCTCAAGCTGAAGTGCATAGACGGCTTGAGGGGTTTCCACTTCATCAGAATATATATCATCAAAGACCAGTGGCTTGGAAAGATCAACATCGAGTGAATCAGAATCGTGATCAAATGAAGGAGTGGAGAGACCACAATAGCCAAGATCAAAAAATTCAAGATGTACATTGGCATCCTCATGATCCGACAAATCATACAAAATGGTTGATGAGAAATAAAATTTTTCACCTTCTGAATTTCCAGAAAGAAAAGATGACAAATTAGGTGAATTCGAAAAGAAATATTTGTGCTCTCTGTAATCAGATGACGGACTGACATCTTGTGTGTCCTAGGAACATCCAGGGATGAATTTTCTATAGAAAAATAAGAAATCGAAAAATCACAAAAGATGTCAAGGAAGAGCAGATGAGGTGCGGATGAAAGGAGGTCATCCTTCAACGCAGGTTCTTCTTCAGATTCCCACACATACTCATAGAAAATGATAACACAAGTTAGCTGCTCAACACCAACTTCTTCGACAACTTGATCCTCATGAACAACAAATGTGGAGTCCAAAACGGATGATCACAACAGAGTACAATCCATAGGATCAAAGGAACTAGAGGATAGAGGTTGAGAAGACAATACCTTGTGACAACCACCAGGTTTGCAGTCCAAATCTGGGTAGATGTTTCGGGGTGGGGTGGGAGGATGTGACAGTTCAAGAGATGGGTTCTGAACATCTCCCACCTAATCCTGTGGAGCTAGAGCTATTTGATTAGAAGAGAATAGAGGGTCACTTGTGACAACAACCCTATCTATCTTAGATTTGGAAGCTCTAACACCAAGGTATGTTGGGACGGGTTCGAATGATTCCAACTAATGTGGATTTTCAAATACATGAAGAAGATACTTTATTATTTCCTTGATAAATTTCCAATCAAATTAATATTTAGGGATTTTAAAAGTGAGATTACAGAAGAGGTCCCAAAATTGCACAATAGATTCATGAGATGCTTTCCATAATTTCATAAATTTTTTATTGAGTTCTTTGTGGTCATAATGATAGAAAGCACGGATTAACTCTCCCACCATGTGATCAAATGAGTGAACATAGGCTGCAATAAATGTGCGACACCATTGATCAACATGTCGTTCGAACGTGTAAGTGAACAACCCACAGGAAACATCGTCTGAGGGGACTTCATTCCTCGCAAAGAAGCCTAAGAAGGGAAATTCCTGTCTCAATAGGGTTGCTCTGCCTTCACCATTGTAATTGATTCGTGACATCCTCCGGCGCTTTGAAATCAGGTGCATGAGAAAAAAATGCCAAATTTGAGATTGAAATTTAAGTCATGAATGACATGCAGAGATTCAAAATAGACTTTGAGGGCTCACCTTGTCATCTAGCCCTCCTTCTAGTGCCATAAATGTTGATGGTGTTGGGCCCGTCAACATGTTAAGGGATCTCCCTAGTAAGAAGTCCAAACTAGACCTTAGATTGTTTGGAGTGGGAGTCCCAACAGTGGGTAATAAAGTAGTTCCTTGGCTACGATAGTGCATAGAGGTAAGTATGATAACTCTGTCAGAAGAAAGTGTGTGACCTTGCAATGAGCCAAGTGCAATGCATGGGGGTTCTAGCACACAGAGGGGAAATGGAAGTGTGTCCCTTAGATGCATGTAATAGTACGCAACTCGAAAGGAACACACGAGCAGAATGACATAACAGGCTAGGAGCGGAATAGTCCACAATACAAAGTGATGGGTTAATACAACAACATGTCTCCAAAAAGATTCATACATTTTGATACAAAACAGTTCATACACAAATGCGTAAGTTAAATACCATACATTTCTAAAGTAACTAGAATAGTCGAACTACAGTAAGAAAATAAAATATGCATGAAAATGTGATGGCTCAGTGATATTATTAAGTGAAAGTTCCATCCATACATACACCATTGATAACCAATAGCCCCAATAATGGAACATTACAGTCAACACCACCTTCTCCTCCAAAGAGATGTACGCGCTCTATGCTGTGGAGAATCCAAGGCTCATCACAATATTCTGCAAGTCTTCTATAAGCAATGCCTAGCAAAAATGTTGGCTCCCAAAAGCCTCTACTATGAGTTATGAGGTTCTATATATAACAATGGGTGGGGTGACACTTAACATTCCCCTTTGACTCTTTGATTACCCTCATGACTCTTCACATTACAAAGTGATTTTTCACATTCCACTAATGGCAGTTGGAATTTCACTTACAATATATTTACAAATAATAATACAATTTCCACATATACCCATTTTAGAGAACATAGGCTTGATTCAGCCTAACAAGACAAACATCATCACTTGGGGTCTTGGGGAAAGACTAACTCGACAACATCCTCTTGATGGTATTTGATGACGAACTCATACCAAGCTTGGTACTACTTTATTTCGCCCTCTTATTGTTTAGTCATGTCTTTCTCGAAACGGATTCTTACCTCCATGGATTCTGGGAATATGGTTCTAGAACCTTTGTTCAACTCATCTAGGAGCATACGCAAAATCTTCCTGAGTGTGGCTGGACAACCAATGTACTTCTATATGTTTTCTATGCTCAACTGCAAGTCATCGCTAGTGGCCTCTTACAGCAACTGCTTTTTGTACCTGTCAACCTCTGGAAGCACTTGGTTCTTATTCATGGCTTGAGTGAGGGTTCCAATTGAGGGGATATTGTGTTTCCTCAATATGACATCCGGATTCTCGAACAACCTTGCATAGGAAGCCTCAATGCTAGAGATGAGTGTAGGGAGCTGCTCATAATTTTGGATCAACATCTAAATCCATGCTTTGTCTAGATCTGCCTGCGACTTCATTATCTTCTGCAAGTAAAACGGGGCTCCCTTGTACCTCATTTTCCATTATTATACATGCATAATAGCAGCATGGATGTCTTTCATATTTTGGGCTATCTTTATGCACTTCTTCTAAGAACCATATTGATGGACAACTGCCTTTTGCACGGTGACAAATTTTCCATATAATTTTTGCATGGTGGTATCAAGAGTTGATACTTTAGTAAGCATATCTTTTCTCATGTCTGCCATAGTGTATCCTATGAATTGTTTTGTTCTCTACCTAGCCTGTTGAAAGTCCTTTTCCATCCGATCATTCTCTTCTATCAAGAACTTGACCGTTGAAGTCATGGCTTTCTGCATCAACCATGGTAGTTGGATGTCTTATAACATATACAACAATAACCCTATCCTCTATGTGTGTAGGTGATGCAAGATCATTCGAGAGCTATTTATTTGGGCATGTACAATCCTTTGTTATGACACATCAAATGATAGATTATACTCATCCATCTCTAGATCATCGTTAAGGAGGAAAACATCTCCTTTCTCATTCGGGACTCGTTTTGATTCTGGAGGTGGCGAAGACTGTGGGGCGACCTCAGATGCTCTCGAAATGAGGTCGGTTTCTTGGTCATGTGGCTCCTATTCCAACTCCGTGTATGTTGCTTCAACTATATGCTCAATATTCTGAGCAAGTTCCTAAACCTACACCTACTCACCTGCTTCTTCATCTACTGATTGCTCCGATTCCTCAACTTGGATAGGCGCAATTTTCTCTGTCATTTGACCTTGCCTTTCCTCTTGTTCCTATTTTTGCTTCTCTTCCCTCTCTCTCATCCTTAGCTCTTTCTGTTCTTTCAACTTCTTTTCTGTTTCCTACAACTTCCTCTCTGCACCTTCCAACCATTTTTTATCTCTCTTCCTCTATTTACTCTTCTTTCGTGTTATCGCCTCTTCGCCTCTATGTCCAAAGCTAATTTCTCAAAAAGAGGATATTCTCTCAACTTATATCTTTGCTCAACCTCTACACTCTCGACAATATTCCTCTTGCCTTTTTCATGCACCGGTTCATTGCTCATTGTTGATGTTGTTGTTGCTTCCTACGGTGCTACTTCCTGCAGAGCTTCTTTCCATTCTATAGCCATTCTGACTAGTTCATTAAGCCTAGAGGAGTTATAGCAATACCTCCAAGGATCTTCCTTTGGCCAATAACATGCTCCGTGGATCCATGGATAATACACCTTCTTACAGTGGTTCTTTCATATGTAGTGGGGATTATATAGATTGAAACTCTTGGTGCTGAACTCAAACTTCTTCAAGTCCTCGGCCTCGACATCTGCATTCTTCAAGCTCAGGATCTTATACAACTCAATCGAAAAAGGAAGAGTAGGCCATGGTGCCTTCCTCGTCCTATGTATTCCTGCTGATAACCCTGTAGAGATTTTATATGTAACCTCCTGCATGACCAACTTATCTGTAGTAAGACTTGGTAGCACATGTGGAGGCTTCTCTCACCAAAAATCTTGATGAAGGTGCCACCAGGTGAGGCATGCCAATATTAAATGTTAAGAAATGCCTGCATCTCTTCTTGCAGGCACATGCAAGGTGGATCCTGTTCGAATATCATCTTATGAACCAGGGTGATGAAGTGGTCAGATAACCACTCCATGACTCCTCGGTAGTTGCAATCAGAGAGAAACTTGCAATAGATGTTCATAACATCATCTGATGGTGTCCATTTCCAACCCATGCCACGAAACTGCTACTGGGCACAGATTGCATCAAGTAGGTATGCAAACATATAGAATCTCACTTGCTTATCCTTAGACGGATTTTGGGCATTAGACACATGCACTTTCAGCTGAAGAGCCAACATGTCTAACCAGTTGAATGACCTTCATTTGCTAACTCATCCAACACAACCACCCAAATCTATGGAAATGTCTCCGTGCTCTCCTGAACGTACAAGTAACATGCAAAGATGATTAAGAGTTGGTAGGCCTTTTATGAGTGACTTACTTGCGTAGACCTGATTGGGTGTCGACCTGAACTTTGATGGATATTTTATCCAATGCTTCATGATGTCTCTAGTGTTCACATTGCTATTGGGAGTGAAGATGAGTGCATCCATGCGGTTCACTGACTGTGTTAATTGATACATCTGAAGATAGTTTTTCGTCGTGAAGGTAGTAAGATGTGTTCCACTAGCACTGCTCAATGTCATCTTCTCAGGATCAGTATGTGAGAAAATCCAGTGAATGATGTCCACACATGGGAAGGTGGGGTACCTACATGCAACCTTGTACAAGCCTCATTTGTGAATGTTGACATAGACATGTCGATCTCCTAGATATTTCTTGAAGTTGCCTACAAACATGTCCTTTATTTGTTGCCATGTAATCTTCATGTCCTTCTCTATGAATAACTGTGTGTCTGCATAGACTAGAAAGTTCATTAACACTTGTTCAACTACATCTCCAGTGCTTCTTTCTACTATATCCTTTGATCCAGCTCTCTTGGAAACCGTGTTTCTTGTACTACTGATAAGTTTCTCAACAAAAATTGTACTTAGAGACAGAGAGGATGCTCATGGCATGCAAATGTTAGCTTAAAATAAAAAATCACTTCAAGGACTGATCATGTGAAAAATTGCGCAACTGCTAGGAAAGATTCCACACTTCTGACTTTCAGAGGTGAGGGCTGCCAGATGGGTTTGCGCATTACGCAATCGTAGCTTCCAGTGAGAGGCGGTGATGACTAGAGCTGCATAATGCATAGTTTAGTTTTTCTTTAATGCTAGCTGGGATGACGCATTGTGCAATCCCAGAGGGAAAGACTCTAGAATTGACTCCTAGAACTGCGCAATGCACAATTTGAGCCAATCACCAACAGCCTCTACATAATTCCTGGAGCCAAGGTATAGCCTTGAGATCCAACTATGCGCAGTGCATGCTGGGAAGAGCTAGATCTGGGCCAAGGAAACCTAGATCTTCCCAAGGGAAATTTTTAAATGAGCAGATCTGAATGCATGAGTGAAGGATGGTGCATATTTGAGTGAATGGTGATGCATGCAATCAAAACAGGTTACGACCCCCACTGTGCTCGACGCAACATAACAATGCTTGGGGCTAGTCGTGGAAATAATATAACACATACCCAAAATATGCACTATTAATAAAAATAATAGAAAAACTTTTCTTCTAACAAGATTTGTCCTTTGAAAGTTTTTATACAAAAACAATACAAAATAAAGTCGAAGTGGCTCATATTTCAGCATATATAGTCATGAGATAAATATTGATTATGCACCATTCATGAAGTTTATCATATTTTGGGGTCTTTTGTATTTCAGGTTCGTTGGCTTAAGGGGTCTTGACCTAGGTTCGGAGTTAGTTTTTCCAATCAACAAAACCCTACAGTACTGGCCCTTTAGAAACAACCTACGTAGCGTAGGTTGTAGCCTCACCCAAAATAGTATTGGGGGATGTAAGAACCACGTTTCTGCATCCAGAGGTGATGTGATGAGTTTCTCTAGCCCAGATCCGCATTCACACAGATCTAATCCTTCAATAGATCTTAACTCTGGAACCGACCTTAAGGACCTTGGTTTCCTCGTGAAACCCTTCAATAATGTTATTCAAACCGTAACAGAATATGTTTACTACTTTCTTGCAATTGAACAGGTTTTCTAGGGCTTTTGAGATTTAGATCTGTCATCGCACAGACCTATCTTCCTTATCCGAATCTAGCCCTAAATTATAGATTTAGATCTTCGTGAGCATCATTCAATCATCTTACTAAGAATAAGCATAATCAATTAACCCAATTCACGCAGATAAAACACATTAATTCAAGAAAAAAAATATTTAGAGTGAGATAAACAGATAAACAAATAAATCACATATTCAAGTATTTCCAACCAAAAATTAGTCTTTGTTAATCAGAATCTTTCCAGTACAAACTTCAACTACCCTGTGCACTCAGCTGTAGGGGTCCAAGAACTTAGCTCTGGACTCTTCCAGGCCTTCGTACACTTAGCTGCAGAGCCTTTCCTTCACTATTGATAGGAACATACCTTCCTATCTATCAACCACTTACAATATCATTCATTCCTTCATCTCTCTATTCTTTTCTATCAAAATTGTATCCCTAAGACTTGCTATGACTCAAATATTTATAACCCTTCTAATACAATACCATGGCCCCAAGATCATGGGTGAGTCTTCAAAATTGACCAAAACAAGGGGCTAAGACCCCTTTGACTCCTATCTATCTAAGTGCTCCGCATCCACATTTCACGTAGAAATTACATCTTTTACAAAATTATTTACAAAAAATGACTAAGTTAATTCAATTCTACGCCTAGGACCCCATCCCATTGCCCCCCCAACACAAAGATCGTGACTCGCCCTCGAGTCACTCCACTGGTTTTTCCACTTTTTGGCTGAGTTCGCTGAATGCCTGAAGCTCTGCAGTAGTCTGTTCTGCTACCTGTTGTACCTCTTGGACTAGTTTCTCTGTGGTTGGCCCCTCCACTACAAGTTGCGTAGTTCTCTGGGTCTATTGCATGGGCTTAAAATTCTCATGAATATTCTGTGAAATTTGGTTGGCTCCCTCTATGCAAGGCTAGAGCCAGTCTCTTAGGAGGGACTTCTTTTTCTGTAACTCCTAGATCTACATCTGAATTACCTTGCCTTATTGTAGGCACGCGAAGTGCTAGAGGGGCACCAATGTTCGTGTAGTCGTACTGATTTCATCATATTTTTGATGTGCTTCCCTGATTTCCGTGTTCAAATGTTGCAGCTTAGGGTCCTCCTACAATGTATCCCATAGGCCCATTACCTGATTGAATAGCTCATGGTAACCTTGGACTGTGACATCTAGTTGACCTAGTGATTCTTTTATAGCTGCACCTCTTTGTTCTTAAACTTCTAGTGGTGTAGTTGGTTGAAGCTTGAGCTAGAGTTCTGCTATCTTCATTTGGAACTCAAAAGTGACTTGCCCAACCTCATCTTTGGCATTGTGCACTGCAATAGCTAACTACCTAAATTTCATCACGGCCTGTGCATCGTCTGGGATATGAAATTCTGGAACTATTTGATAGGCTTGTTCAATTATTGACTCGAGGTTTGTGCTTCGTGTTTTCATTTCTTATTTCTCCATTAGCGCCTATGTCTTTTCATCATACATTTGTGCATTGTTGAATTTACACTCACTGAGGACCATAAGGGCATGCTGCTGCCTAATCTGGCACTCATCTGAGACCCCCTAGTGCAATGCATGGAGGGCCTGTAGCAGCAGTGCAACCACATTGATCCTAATAGCCTTGATCTTTTCCAACATGCTATGGTCTTCCTGGTTGTCTGCACGCAAGGATCCTTCTGGTAAAGGAATGATCCTTACGTCCATTTTTCGTTCCAATTTTGGAAGACTCATGCTTACTTAAGTCAAGCTCACTTTCATCGTGCTCGCCTTCCCAACGCTCGCCTGGACCTGACCGGCCTGGAACTGCAGCTCACGCAGATCCTTCTTAACACTCCCTAATGTTTGCATCTCTGGTGGTATCGCGAACCTTGTCATCGATCTCATCTAAATATCCCTCTGTTAGCACAAGAGGGTCCACCTGTGATTTTTTATCTAATTCTCGCTTCTTCCCCAGACCTGTTGTTGTCTCCTGGGTGCACTTTTGTAATTTAAAGGCGGTGGACACCTCCACACCCCCGTCACTGCCCTAGGCCAATATCGCCTGCTCATTTGTGCGTTGTGAAGCTGATTTGTTGCTTGCTTCTATATCTTGTTTTTCCTTCGCATCCTATTCATTATCAGTGTGCTCCTTCACATCCTGCTCTCCTGCTACATCTACCTTAGCAGCAACTTCTTTTTCTTCTGCTGGGCAACCTTCTCCCGTGTGACTGTCTGTTCTTGTTCTTTCTTCTTTTTCATAGCAGAGGTCGGAGCGGAGGAACTTTCTCCTACTTTTCTCATCTCGACATCCAATTGGGTAGGCTCACGCCACTTTACTGGCCATCCACCCAAAACCTCCTATACATCCGTGTCGGCCACCAAGTAAGGCAACTTGTGCAATGCCTCTTGAGGGTCTTTTCTCGTGCAGATCCAGACATTGTGAAAGTATTCCTTAAAGTTTGTGAAGGCCCTAAGCTACTCGAATAAAGTGGGAGATAATCCTGGCCTCTGTTTTACAATCATGGAGATGTCCATCTCCATGAAAACTCCAAAAAAATTGGATTTTGTACTTCGTGTCGCGTCTTTTATCTACCACAATGAAGCAAACTTCTCCACCTCTGGGAGGGTCTCATTCAACGGAGGTAATTGACTGTCCTTCGGAAGCCTCCATGCCACCAAAATAATTAGCAATAAGAGCCAAGAATAGTGCAAAAACTGGCTCTTTTCTTGCGCCTCACGACAATTTTCTAAGAATTCCTTTACATAGATATTGGGCCCAGTTATACTCGACCCCGTTCGCACACTATGCGGTTAATGAAATGACATGTGCATGCACTTCATCCGCGCGACAATTTCACATTATCTTCCCTGTGAGGATCTGAGTGACAAACTGTACTGCCTGGTATGTTATGGAGTAGATAGAATGTTTGTGCTTTCCCTTTACCACCCCGTATTTAGTCTTTATGGGTCTGCAAGTTGTTTTCTAGGGATTTTCCCACAAACTCCTTTGTCAGGTCTGTTCCTTTATATGGTAGCTTAGTAATCCTATGGATTATCATCTCCATGTTGGGGATAGGCTCACCTAGCCATAAACACCCATCATGAACTAAAGTTAGCAATTTGCGCACACACGTCGTATTGATATTGGAGCGGTAAAAATGAGGCATGAATAGCATGTGTAAAAGCCCCATCAGCTGAATTCCACAAACCCATTTAATGGTGTTTTAGCAGCTACAACCACCCTCCAAAATTTTTCCTTAGCTTCATTTTGGGGTCTCCCTACCGGCCATCCTCAAAAACATGTCTTTCAGTGTCAAGCACATAGGCTTAAGCTGTTTCATAGAGTCTTGTTAACCTGTGCATGCAAGTTGGTTTTGCCTCCTTCACAGGATTCTTTATGGAATTAGTATCAGTTGCTAGTTGAGTAGCTCCCTCTAGGAATGGCACAATTCTAGAGGGGAACCAACCTTACCTCTAGAAATTGTGCAAACTTAGCTGGACACCCATCTGGGCTCCAGAATTGCGCAACTCCTCCTATTAGTCTTCCTCTCAAAAGTTGCACAATTCATTATAGGACAACTACTCAGCCTAGAAATTGTACAATTCATCCTAGGATAGATACTCAGCTTAGAAATTGCACAATTCTAGGCAGCAGTCACCTGCTACTCCTAGAAATTGCGTAATCCCTCTGGGGCAACCAGCCCAACAACTTACAGAAATTACTCAAATCCAGCCAGTCAACCTACTAGGCTCAGAAATTGCGAAATACAGTCAGACAAGCTTCCTTTAGAAAATTGTGAGGTCTGACCTGGGACAGCTTCTCAGTCGGAAATTACGCAATCCTGGGAGATAGTCACCTGTTCATCTCAAAAAATGTGCAATTTCTCTGGGATAACCATCTTTGCTTAGCCTAGAAACTATGCAGATTTTCATCCCAGACTCACATACTGATGCATGTGCCTTTAGGTTAATCGGTTCCCTCTAGGACCATTCAAAACTAATTTGCATACATGGACTGCTTCTCCCAAGAGAGCATGCAAAGGCATCCCTTGATTCAAGGATCTATTTTTAGTAGCTGGAGGTTACATGCAAGGATCATTTCAGAAACCTCCTGGTAGGTGTCGCTTTTCCTAGATTTGTGGCATGCGCATCACAACCTCGATTTTATCAAAACTCATCAACCAGATGTTGTAGATCTCATTCCTCACATCAACCTTGCAGCTCTGACATCTCACATTGCATATAGGATTCGTTGGCACATTCAACTTAGCTGTTTTGGGGCAAGCCTGCTTTTCATGTCTTGCGCGACGTTTCTTTCAATTTTTGTGTTTTTCTTTGTGTGAGTTCTATTTTCTTGATTTCAGTGAGCGCTTTCTATTGTTATGATGTATGTTAGTTTGTAGAAGCACCGTTTCAATTTTCACTCGCATCTTACTTTTGTCGCATGCATGACACTGTTTTTGCACGGACGGTTGTCGTTGCGGCAACTCGCTTCACACACATGTATGATTTCCCATTTTCTGAATCTTGTACTTGCTGTTTACATGTATGACCATTCACTCTTGTTTGCACTCATCTCATCATGCATTGAAACTTCTCATGTTTTTAGTCGCCCGTTAGTGGGCATGGGCTGCCATGGCCCGGACCATGCCTTGCCTGTCTAGCATTCCGCATTTCCGAAAGAGAAGGCTCTGCCTTCCCTCCAGAAATTTCCCAAGTCTAGCCCAACACTAATCTCCAGGCTTGCATTGCGCAATTCTTGGAGGCAGTGTCCTACTGGCCCTAGAAACTGTGAAATGTAGTTTGCTGATTACATGTCAATACTGACAGAAATTGTGCATTTCACAATTTCAGTCCTCAGCAGGCCAAGTTAGACTATGCATTGCATAGTTCCAGTAGTCAGTCAGCCTCCAGAGAACCCAGACTATGCTTTGTGTAATTTTGGCAGTCAGTCTCCCAGCCTCTCAGTGAAAATTGTGCAATATTCACAAATAGTCACACATATTTCATGTCAGTCTTCTAGTTTGTTTTGGTTTTGATTGAAAGATTGATTGTCATGAGTGTTGCTATGTATCTAGGTATCACAGGTGTTCGTCTACCTCTCAGTAGAACAAGTACATTGGATTTCCACAAGAGCAGAGTCGAAGACACCATTCAGAGCACACTTGGGGATGCAGTTGATCAAGTGTCTATGAACTTTCCTATCTATGAATACATCGATTTGTTCATGGACAAGGATATCAAGATGAAATGGAAACAAAATCATAGCAAGCAGCACCATCAACAGCAGCAGAAGGCATCACACCTACAAATAATGAATGCAATAGAAAGGTTGTTGACAACACAGAGGCAGAACAAAGTTGCAAGCTCAAGAAGATCCACTTGTGATAAATGAAACTTTGGAGACTGAGGCAATGAGGTGACGGAGTGAAACTAAGATCGAGCAAAGGTAGAGAGAGAAACAGAGAAGGAATTGCATGTGCTGAAGCAACAACTCAAGGAAGAACAGGAGGCGCATAGACAAGAGAACGAGTTGTAGCAAGAACATGTACAACAGTGGGTGCAACATGAACAGATAGATGAAATTGCGCCCGTACAAGTTATAGATCCATCCCAGCAGCTGGCACAGAGTAGATAAGGTGAGCAACATTATTGATCGCATGAAAGGGAATTTAGCAACATGCATGTCATTGTGTGCACACATGCGATCCCACCCATTTGGCACACTCACTGAGGCGAAGACAAGAAGAAAGTCCAACTAGAACTCAACATGTATTTTGACAAGTTTATGTGCATGACCACCAAGACATGCTTGGATATTAGCGCAGACACTATGCATCAACATGTTGCTGGTTCAGTCGTACCCAACATGACCATGCACATGCTATCAGCTGAGTTGGACAGAGTAGCCACATCAGTGTACCGAAATGCAATGAAGGCAAGAATTTGCTTCAGCAAGATGTCACCACTGAGCACACAGACACCATCATGGATGGCCAAGCTTGGCATTAGTTTGCCACCATCGACCATCACAAGGATTGTCAAAGAGTTGGTCTCACCACAATGTTCCAATTGTTAGTGATGTCTTGCATGGCTTGCTCAAGACATTTTGTCTCACATGGGTACATGTGCAGATTGTATGCAACGTCTTGTCAGGTGGAAGTTCAAGTGTCGACAGTTGGATGTAACAATCATAGAGTAGATGAAGAGTCATGAGGGTAGATGAGCTATCACAAAGGGGAATATCAAGGGCCACCCCACCCTTTCCTATAAATAGTCCCTCATAACTCATTGTAGGGGCTTTTGGTAAGCCAAGCTTCCAATAGGAGTATCTTAGAGAAATCTTGGATAGTATTGTAATGAGCCTTGGCTTCTCCATTGTGCAGAGCTAGTATATCTTTTTGGAGGAGCAGGTGGCATTGACTATAAAGTTCCGTTGTCAGAAGTAGTGGTTGGTCATGAATTTATTGTGTGACTGGAACTTACACTTCTTAATATAATAGAGCTAGCACGTTTCATGCATATTATATATTGTATTTCATTTATCTATTTACTCTAAATGATATATGTATCTGTTTTCTTACGCATGCATGTGTAGCTATCTTCTGTATATGTATGTATGAATCATATTGGAATGTATTGTTGGTTTAACCATAGCTTTGGATTGCTTGCTAACTTTCCTTCCATGTTATGGTGCATCTTTGCTTGTGTGTTTCCTTCTTAACTCCATGCTATCACAGGTTTCCAAGGGGTGCACTCACCTCACCCTCAGTGTGTTAGAACCTCTCATGCACCTTCCTTGACTTACTGCATATGTCACACCCTTCCTACCAATAGGGACATCTTACTTGCCTCTATGTGAAACCGCAGTCAAGGTGATATTGTACGACCCATTGCTGGGACTCCTACACTAAGTAGTTTGAGGTCTAATTGGGACTTCTACCAGGGAGATCCCCTAACATGTTGGTGGGTCCAACACCATCAACACATGGGTTCCAACTTCGTGACCCCTATATCTTCATAGTATATGCGGGTCATATACTGATTTGTTGCTAAATGTGGGAATTTCTCCTCATTAACGAGTTCCCAGTGTTCCCTCTTTAGTGTTGGTATGTGTGCTAAGAGCGTACCCTCAAATTGAACTTTAGCTAGGAGAAGTGGCATAAAAATTGAAAATTTACTGGAATCAGGGTCTTTGCTTACCTTCTTCTATCCTCTTCACAGAGGAACATATGTTGGAAGAATAGTGATTGGTTCCATGTCCTCGACATCCAACTCCTCAATCTCCTGTCAGAGTTCCTCTTCGTCTAGATGTAGGGGCACAAAAGGTTGCTTTTTCTTATCCATTTTTCCCTTCTTCCTAACCTCCTGCGGATTTTTCCAAGGTGAGTGGCACACTTGTTCTACGACTGACTTGTTTTTCTTTGCCTTAGAAGACAACTGCTTTTGGCCTAGGTGACCTTGGCACCATAGGTACTGCTGGTGTAACTTCTATGCCCGCAGCTTTCGAAGCTGGGGCCTTAGACACTGTGGCTTCAGAACTCATAGACTCAGATCTCTTATCCAAAGAAACTTGGCACAATGTATCAGAATAATGAACTAGCCTAGGGTGCTTGAAAAAAATCTCCCACTCTTCTCGGTGCATGCAAGAAATTCTTAAGCAACAAAATGTTTCTTTGTAGACCGACATGACATACTTATAGTGATTTTCAGCTTCAAATTTGATCATTCTCTCTATAACTTCATCATAAATGCACCTTTGGCAGCAGATTTTCAAAGATTTTTGCGTTAGTTTCCACATACCCACTCCTCCTAACGATATTTTCTCAGTCCAATAAGCTACAGTAATGCCAACAACTATTTTTGGGTTGGGATTTGTGGCACCCTCATCCATGGCACAATATCCTGATCGCAGCCTCATCTGGTGCACCCTTGTAAATCTTCACGCAGCCTGTTTGCTGCCTTGTCCTCCCAGTTTGGTAGTGTAGTTTATATTCTTGCGCTCCCTTACAACTTCCTGGATCACTAAGACTATCCTTCAGTCATATAGTCATTGCTCAGGGGCAGGATCCCCTATACAGCTTCAATCGACTCCCATTCACTTTTCCCTGAAACGATTCACCATTCAGCTTTGCGATCTGAACTATGCCACCCTCTGTAATTTCCTTGACAATATACAGTCCTAACCAATGCATATGGAATATACCCGAAAATTTGGTGAAATTTCTATCATAAAACAACACAAGATCATTTATCTTAAAAGTTCGAAGCTTGATATGGCGATTGTGCCATGATTTCTCGCTTTCCTTCTGTACTTATTGGTGGAATCCCACTAGAAACTAGTCCTCCTCTAACTCCATTATCTATGCGAGCCTTTCCTCCAAGGTATTGCCATCCGCCATAACTATCAAAGCTGCTATGCACAGACTAGGTATAATGTACTCCATAGGCATCACCGCCTCGACACCATAGACCAATCAAAACGACATTTTCCTTGCCATCTTTTTACAGGTTGTCCTATAGGCCCATAATATTGCAGGTATGCACACATCCTAGTCATTCTTTTGCATGTTATAGACCTTTTTCAATGCGTTCTACAAATTTTTTTTAAAAGCTTTGATTGTCCTATTTGGCTGCAAGTGATACAGTGTGCTCTTTTGATGGTAGACCTAGAATTCATCTGTCATCGTGCTAATTGTTTCATTCAGAAAGTGTGTTCCTATATCACTCATTAATACTTTTAGGCATCCAAACCATGTTAAGTAATATTCAAATAAGAACTTCGCTGCAGTAGCCCCTGTAAAATGCTTGACTGGTTGTTCTTCTGCCCATTGAATTAAATGTTTTGTCGCAGTGATAATGTTGCACGCTCCCATTTTCCTTCTAGGTGGCTGAATTGGCCTAATAAAATTGATCTCACACTTCTCAAATGACTGCAAATATACTCGAGGATGTAGAGGTAATTCGTCCCTCCACGATAGTTTGCCAGTTCATTGACATGCATCGCACACCTTATAGTATGCTTTGGGATCCTTGTGCAATGTTGGCCACCATAATCCTACATGCAAAATTTGCTATGCGATTGATTTCCCTGCATAATGGCCTCCTGTAGCTCCCCCATGAGCTTCAGTGAGAATACTATCACACTCAATGTTTGACACATATCTCCACAATATTTTGTCTGCCCCCATTTTGTACAAATGTCTCGTAATGACTAAAAAATATGTTGTGCGAATGATTAGTTCTTTCTTCTGTTGATTTGTATATCCTTCAGGTACCATCCCTGTAGTTAAGAATTGAATAATGTCAGAAAAATGGTCATCTACCACACATACTGTAAAAGGTTACACATTTTGAAATCCTTCATCCAAATTACTAGGTTCTTCGTTTGTTTCGACCCTCAACAGGTGGTCTGGACTAGTGTTCCACCGACCAGGCTTCACAATAACTTCAAAATCATATTACTAAAATAATAACAACAACTTGCAAATATTTCCCCCCAACACAAGCTTGTTGACCAGGTACTTTAAGGCGGAATGATCTATATACATTTTGAAATGACCCCCTAACAGGTAATGCTTGAATTTTTGCAGCGGGTACACCATGGTCAACCCCTCGTGCTTTGTCGTTGAATAATTTTTTCAGCCTTTGATAAATTCCTAGTTGTGAAGGCTATAGGATGGTCCAGTTCTAATTCACCTGCTTGTGTTAATACTTCACCCATTGCAATGCAAGAAGCATCCACATGTACGTGAAAATCCTCCTTCCATTCAGAAACTACCAGGATGGGCACAGTCACCATATTTTCTTTCAACACATCTAATCTCTGCTGACATTCCTCATCGCAACAAAATGTCGCATCCTTATTCAATAGTTTTTCCATGGGTGCAGTAATTTGAGCATAAGTGTTAATGAATTTTCTATAGTATCTAATGTGTCCTAGTGTCGCACACAACTGCTTGACATTCCTAGGGGCCTCCAAGTTCATAATCACAATTATCTTTGTAGGTCCACCATCAATCCTTGCTTACACACGACATGACCCAGCAAGATCCCAAAAGGAACACGAAATATACATTTTTCAAATTCAGTGCAATCTGGTATCTTCGATAGGTATCCAACATAAGGCTCGGACTTGGTACATGGCATTTTACCAATCCAAACACCATCCAATCATTGAAGTATACTTACAGAACCTTATGAATGAATTCTTTGAATGCTGCTATGACTATGTGGGAAAATATTGTAGGCGCTTTCTTTAATCCAAAAGGCATAGCAGTGTACTGAAAGCACCCCCATTCTATCACGAAGGTGGTTTTTATTCGATCCTTTGGTGCAATCTTAATTTGATGATAACCAAAAAACCCATCCGTAAAGGAATATGCCTCCTTCCCTCTTACATTATCTAACACTTCATCTGTAAACGACGTTGGAAATGGATCATGAACACATGCATCATTCAACTTTCACAGATCTACGCAGATCCTTATTTTGCCCTTTTGTTTCTTCTCTTGGACTACCATCGGGCTCACCCAATCAGACTCTTCAACAGGTTCTATAATGCCTGCATCCAACATTTTATCCAGCTCTTGGTGAACCTTCTCCTTATACTTAGGATTAAGGCGATAAGGCTTCTATTTGACAGGCTTCGGGTTTGGATTCAATGTGATCCTCATAACGCTAAAATCACCAAGTATGCCCTTTAATCTGAAAACTTAGTGGCGAAGAGATCCTGGTATTCACGAAGTAATTCAAAAACATTTTATACTGTAGCGTCGTCCCAATAGTCTCCAACCTTCATGAACTTTGGTTCTTCCTCAATGCCAATGTTTACCTGTCTTGTTTTCAAAGTCGCAGAGATGTCTAGGTACTCTACTTGTGGTCCTTCTATTTTTGGATGCCCTTCTATCTCTGGAATATTGATATTCCTTAGGTTTGCTTCCTCCTCTACAACGATCACATTATAACATTCCAATGCGTGGCACAACTAGGTGCTCTAATCCAGTTGGGTCCGTTCCATAGGTTCCTTTAGCATCCCAAAGATAATCACTTTAATCTCTTGAAGCGCTTCGTTGATTCTTTCAAACTCGTCCTCGAAGATGAAAGTCAATAAGAAACCTTCCTTCAATATAGCCCATTCCACAGTGCCATGGCAGAGCTCTGTTTCGAGGTACCAATTCATGGGGATTGTATCTAAGGTATGACAAAATATATGTACCCATTCTGGCTATGGTTCAGTCCCCCATGCCTTAGTCCATTTTTCCAGGTGATCACGCAGATCATCCTTCCCACTATACTTCTTAGTCATTCTGGGATTAGAATGCCCAAAGTGTAACTTCATCATTCGCCTGTAATCCCTCCATCCATAAAAGCTTTCTTTATGCATACCCCAACATCATGTGGGCGTAGCACACAACACCAACTGTAGTGCTTGAAAACGGTGGTCTTCAGGGACTTCACGCTCAAATTCATCTAAAAACATATCTACGTCAGTGAGACAATCATAATAAGGTAGCTTTGTTACCTTCAACGAAAAATAGCGTAATGACTTCATTATCATATTGCATTGCAATGTAGAAACTTCATGTAAGTGCTTTTTCCAATGCTCTAATTCCTCATCTAAGTTAGAAGTGCATGAAATCTCATGGTCCCATGTGATCTTTCCATTCGCCATTGGATTGATCCAATCCTGATCTCACACAGTTATCTTGTATATTTGATCCATCTCATCGTCACTTTATATATAATCGTGGACAGGTTTGGTATAGCGCACTCCTTCTATAGGATCCAGTCGCACTACGACCCTAAATGAATTCTTTTAGAAGGTAATTTTCCTCTTCTTCAAATTAATGAACCCATTCAGATCAATAGCCCAATCAATTCCCATAAGTGCAGGGTAGCGATTACTATCATAAAAAATTTCTATAACTTCAAAATCTGCTAATGCGCTCGCACCTTCAATATCAACCATCACACAATACAGTCATCCAATAGGAATGATTTTCTATTGGTTCACCATTCGGAGCTGAATCAGAGACCACTACAACGTAGGTCTCCCCATCCTTTCCCATGTTTGTTTCCGCAGAACATTCGCATCGGACCCCAGATCCAAAATTACCTGGTCCATTTCATAATCAACTATCTATGCTATTAGCCGCATTTCACGACTTGTTCGTGCCTTATGCTTACCAATGTTTCTAATTGTGCACTACTATGTAGGAGTCTTTTCCTTATTGGTGCACTTGTTGATTAGATCTTGCAATCCTTTGACAACTTTTTGATCACGCAACAACTTCATGTAGGGTTCCAAAAAAGTAGTGAGTATGAAAGGATCAACTTCTTTCGTCGCACTCATCTTTGGTGTCTTTCCCTGACTTCCTGAGGTGGAGGCCTCAACGAATCTCTTCTTTGCTTCCATGAATGTTTTTGTGGCACGATCAAGGTCAAAGGCGGTTTATTTCTCAGGAGCTTTGCAAACCCATCTGTCTTCCTCAAGCTTCTTACCTTTATCTGTGCAAATCTTCATACCACTTCTTAACACAATGTTTATGTTCAAATCCTCTTCACGGGGCTCAGCGCTCATCATTCGTAAATTTTTCATAGGCCGTTGAGGCAGTGTTTTCTTTTCTTGCATTTTAGCTATTAGCACTGGACAATCTTCTATGGCATGGTCAAATTGTCTACAATATTGACACAAAGGGTGTGTAGGATTTGGGAAATCTCGCGCGAAATTCCTCGGCTCTCTATAGCTATAGAAAATTATCCTCCCACGCCCTTGTCTTGGTCCAACGCCTCTTCCTCATCCTTGGCCTTGGAATCCCCCACGCTCTGCTCTCGTGCCTTGATCCTGAGGCCAGATTTCCACTTGCATAGAGTAAGTAGGGGTTATTTCCATCATTATCTCATAAATTCGAAAATGGTGCTCGTCATGGCCCATTGATTTATAAAAATTGAAAAATAACTAGTGGGGTGTTTGAACGAATGTTTGAAGTAAGTGGAAGTTATCCGTTGCATGTTGCCCAATGACTTAACAAATGGAACACCATAGCGCAGCTCCCGTGCTCGGCCTGTCTAGGGCTTCTGTATTTAGGGGGACTGCCCACCCCCCATAATATAGTTAGCGTATAATGGAAAATGATATTTATCGTGGTTGTGGCCCTTGCACTTCAAGCACCAAACCTCCGCATGCACTTATGTATTAGTCTCCCTTTCTTTCTTTAGACTCTGTAATTCTAGGTGCAAGCTCTCTAACTACGAGTGGATCTGTTGTACCCCTAGGTTTGTATCCTAAATAGGTTATGTGTGTAGTCTCATTGCGATCTATAAGGCTTCAGCTATGACAGGGGTATTCTTAAGTGCGGCAAAAGTGACACTATAAACTAGTCATGATGCTGGGTATATAAGACTTGCATGTTATCCTACCTGATCAGGAACTTCAACCTATGATCAAAGTCCCAAGGTGTCTCATTGATTCTCATTCAGGTCTCCTTAAATTCATTTACCAACCATGCCTCAGATTTAGGCTTACTATATTATTTGTTCAGAGCTGTCTGAGTCTTTGCTAACAATACTTGAGGATTATCAGAGAAATACTTAATGTACCAGGTTAATGCGCGATCCTGCAAGGCAGTAACCAATTATGCCTTCTTTATAGTATCATCAATGATTTGTTGTTCTGTCCATATAGCGTTCGCAACAAACCATAATTTCTCTGGATCTTCACTTCTAATTCCTTTGAAGATCGACATCTTTATTGCATTCACTATGATGAATGGTGGAGGTGGAGGCGGAGGTGTAGGTGAAGGTGTATGCGGTGGAGGTGGAGGTGGAGTGGATGGATGAGATATCCTCGGAATACCTAGAGTTATTAACCAAACATCACTTCACGGTGTCAGCATCACCCCTTCATCGTCACTTGAAGGAGGTTCAATAAATGGAGTATAGTCTGGATCTGATCCATCATGACTTCTAAAGAATATTCCACTCCGCGTAGCTCTAAACATCAAGGTAATGGCATTACTTGCTTTTCAAATAATAGAATTTTAATCCAAGTATTCAATGACCTTAAGTACTTACCTCACAGTCCTTTGAAGAATCTTTACTCCGCTTCACTATAGCTAGCTGATGTGTCAACTGCAAATTCAGTAACAAATCCTCCCAGAATTTGATGAAGCCAATGATCGACAACCTACATGATCTTGTTTTCAGAGGCCTCTAGTCGTCACACCAATTCTGGAGTCCACACTAAAGAAATATCCAGCTTCCACCTCCCTTGATCGTCTATCAATTTCTCTAACCACTCATATAGTTTTCATGGAAAAGTGAAAAAGAAAATTTCATGTATCTTTGTATACAGATATCTATTCAACTAATCGTCCTTCCATAGGCGTGGATTCCTATTTTCTTGAACCGCAAACTCATGAATCTTCCGATCTAACCACTGTTCAATACCTTTCTTAGTCAGATTCAAATGATGTGACATCACACATCTCTTAAGCATATTTGAGTCTCGACAATAGAACCATTTGTTGGCTTAAGGGGTCCTGAACTAGGTTTGGAGTTAGCTGTGCCAACCAAAAAAACCCTACACAACTATCCCTTTCAGCAACAACCTGCATAACGCCGGTTTTAGTCTCACCGAAAGCAGTATTGGGGGATGCAAGAACCAAGTTTTTTCATCCAGAGATGATATGATGAGTTTATATAGCCCAGATATGACTTTGTGCAGATCGAATCCTTCGATAGATCTTAACTCTAGAACTAACCTTAAGGACCTTCGATTCCTTGCAAAACCCTTCAATAATGTTATTCCGACCCTAACAAAATATGTTTACTACTTTTACACAATTGAACAAGTTTTCTAGGGATTCTTATATCTATATCTATATCTATATATATATATATATATATATATATATATATATATATATATATATATATATATATATGTTGTGTGCAGACCTATCTTCCTTATTTTAAGCTAACCCTAAATAGATTTAGATCTTCGGGAGTATCATTCAATTATCTTATTAAGCATAAGCATATTCAATTAACCCAATTTGTGCAGATAAGACATAATTCAAGAAAACACTATTCAGAGCAAGATAAATAGATAAACAGATAAATCACAGATGAAAGTATTTCCAACCCAAAATCAGTCTTTATTAATAAAAAACATTCCATTACATACTTCAACTACCCTGCGCTCTCAGCTGCAAGGGTCCGCCCAGTCAGCTGTGGACTCTTCCAGGCCTCTACGCACTCTGTTGCAGAGCCTTCCCTTTGCTTTTGACATGAATAGGCCTTCCTATCTATAAACCCCTTACAATATCATTCATTGCTTCATCTATCTATTCTTTTCTATAAAAAATTATCCCTAAGACTCGCTATGAGTCAACTATTTATATCTTTTCTAATACAATACCATGATCCCCAAATCATGGGTGAGTCTTCAGAATTGAACAAAACAAGGGGCTATACCCCTTTGACTCCAATCTATTTGCACGCTCGTCATCCACATTTTGCTGAGACTTTACATCTTTTACAAAATTGTTTACAAAAAATGACTAAGTTAATTCAATTCTACCCCTGGGGACACCATCCCAACATGGCAGTATAGGATACAATCTTCTCCTTTCAATAGAGGACAGACCCATATATAACAACTAGCCAGTCCTCATTTCTTGCAATATTCTAAATACCCATATGTCACAAAAGAAACCATTCAGACATTGTTATTTTAAAAATTTGAATAATAGAGGAAACAATCATCTTAATGATATAGAATAATTTTTGTCTACAAATTTCATCCAAGAGGCTGAAGAAGAGGGCATGAGAAGGTAAGAATTGATACTAAAAATATTCATTTAGACAATAATGACTAGTACTAAAGACATCCCTTTAAGTTTGGAGTTACAATGATCAACAATCAAAGGTATTCTTTGCACTCTCAAATTTGATGTTCTTAACAAAATAAATAAGTAATAATGATCTAGTTAATAGGATACCATGCTATTGTAGAGAAATATTTAATGGACCATTGCTCGTCTTCAATGTATCCCTTAAGAGTAACTCTTCTCAACAAGAAAACATATTCTCTGCATTTTCAACTTCGATGTGCTTAACAAAATTAGAAATTAGTTATGAGATAGTTATAAGGGTATTATTGTTTTAGGTAACCCAATCATTACCAAAATTTCACAGTAGACAAAGTTACAAATAGCTTTGTCTGTCCTTTTCATCACATCAAGCCTAAAATACTTCACAGAATCCAAGTACAAGTGATACATAGCATATTGATGGATGTATATACGATAGAGGCAAACATCTACACCTTCAAGTTTTTGAAATAAGAGGAAATTAACTTGAAATAACATACATTGGAAAGAAGCAATTAACTCATGTACCATAAATTTAATCAAAGTTGCAACTTTTCGGTCCTAAAACATAAAGGAAAGAAAACAAAAATTCCTGAAAATCAGATGGCTTGTACCTTTGACTTGTATGGATATTCAGTGGGATAATCTCTATGTTGAAAAGCTTCTAGGAATCATTGCTTTACTCCTAATGTTTTATCAATATATGACAATACTATCACAACAAGGGCCTTAACTCCTGACACCCGACAAATAAGTTTCAATAATTGACATTTGTTACAAACCATTCTCAATAATTGAAATTTGTCACAAATCGTTTGGCCAAACCTACATAAAGGAGTAAAAATTAGTAATTTATTAGTAGCCTTTGAAAATTTTGATTAGGAAAACCATCACTAATAAGAAAGACTATTTCATAACAAACAATTTCTTTAAGTTACTAGTGAATTTATTATTAATTGAAAATAATGAAATCACCTCACCATATTTTAATGACACTCCCAAAGTGAAATAATTCAATTATATGACTTTAGAATGCAAGAGACAACATTCAACGGCAAGGGTAAGAATAAAATGTAAAATGGACATAAGAATATGTGTGGACAAATGAGGTCATCAAATTATAGGGCTCCAAAGGTAAGTTTGGATGGATATCGAGAGGAAAAACTTGGTCTAACTATTTGAGGAGGTTTGATTGTGGATGAAAATGATCCATTTATAATGGTATATATAAGAGGACTAGGTAACTCTTCTAACAATATTTCTGTGGCAAGGGTTAGTTGTCCTGAGTTAAAATAGGCACTAGAAAGGTTTTCGTGTGTTATGGTAGAGGAAGACTATAATTGTAATTGGATCAATGAAAATTTATAAATATTATGGATAGTATAACTGCATCCTAAATCCATTAATCCACGAATCTAAAAATTTGAGAATAAAAATTCAATTCAATAGAATTCAATCATATCATGTAAATAAGAAATAAGGTCTTAGACTATCTGGGAAATCTAGTAATTGATTTGCAACTGAAGTTGTAATTAACAAACCAATCAACTTGTTGGATCTAATCAATAAATAATATGATGATATATTTAAAATAATAAGGTGATAGACTATCTAGGGAATCTAGTGGCTGATTTGCAACTGAAATTGTAATTAACAAACCAATCAACTTGTTGACTCTAAGCAATACATAATATGATGATCTATTTAAAATACTAAATAGCCCAATGGATTAAATGAAGTCGTTAAGTGTTGTGAATTATAGGAAGGAGGTCGCAATGTCAAATCCATGGATTGGTTTCCTTTGTGAATAATGTGGGCCTCACTTGATGTCCCCACTAGGTTAGGATGCTAACACTGCAAGCAAATAATTTACCTTGCGTACCATCCTCAAAACTAGCAAAAGTGCATGGTCGGTTTCCCCAAGATGTGCATTTCATCAAAAATGGAAAAAATAATCTTGAATAGAAATACGACAAGGGTGATTAATAGGGGAGTTAAATGCACCAAGCATTAATTGCAATATGAAATTGGAATTCATCACTACTTTGAATATTTGTAGATGAAGTACAATTTAATAATTCTTTGAGAACATCTTAGCCTAACTGGATCTCATAGGAGAGATACTTACATGGGTTTAGATTATGGAAACAATCTCTTTGACATACCTAGGGTAAGATAAGGTAAGATACAATAATAATATTAATATCCATAACTGAAGATAGAAAAGTTGGGGGAAAGCATCAGACTTTTAGGTAAGCTTCTATGCAATTAAGTAGCCAAGAAGGGCTATTTTATTAGCAGATAAATGTGAGGTAAATACAACAAGAGACAATATCCCTAACAACAAATTGAGAGGAGAAGAAAAAAACCCAGTTATGCATGAAGCATTCACAATTTTGAAGGGAGGATTATTTTTGAGGAGGATAGAACACAATGGAAAAAATGGAGATGTGGTGTATCAATGGGATTCAAGTTTATAAAAAATATGGTACAACTATACAATGCTAAATAACATGGAGCCAAACCCAACAGAAAACTACGAACCTACTTTGCTAACAACCCTTGACTCAACATCAAGCAATAGTGTGGTGTGGTCATGCCTTAGGTCCAAATATTTAAATATGATTAGGAATAAGTTGTTTCATATAATAGACTAGAAATCCATAATTTTGGTATTTTATTTCATAAATCATATTTGTTATGTAAAAAAATATATTATCAAACATAGTGTTGAATTTCAAATCTGCAATATCAATAGTAACTAGCTAAAGTAAAATAAGATAATTTTATGGATGTCCACATATGACCCAACAAAGCCGATCAACAATAATCAAAATTAAAGTGGCCATGATATCAGTGGGAGTAAAAGTAGCAAAATAGACTCGTAAATCTCAATGATAAACATTTGAAAATATTATAGGAAGAAGATTTTGGTAAACATTGAAAAATAGTTTGGAAGTGAGATAGTATGATATATAATTAGTGGTGTATTTAGTGCATAAGAAATACAATGCTATTTTTAAGTAGATGTGTGCCTAGCTAACAAGTCGAAAGTCAAAACTAATACGCCATACAAGGCTAGTAGTTGTTTTGGAAAAAATAAAACCCGTGAAGTCCTAACAACAGAAAGAGGAGACAATAGTTTCCTACTTTATCCTTTATTTCTAGATAAGGGAGGGTTCTTTAGAACCTAATATTACCAACTGCCCTTTCATAATGGTCCTAATGCTTTTGTCAACACTGATAATGTAATTTGGAAATCAAAGTGTTCTTTACAACCAAATATTACCAACTTCCTCTTCCTAATAGTCCTGCTACTTCTGACAACACTAATCATGTAATTCGGAAATCAAAGGATATTGCTAATGAAATTCATACATATTTACATATTATATTGTATATATTATAGACATGATGTGATAGTGATATTTATGCCCCATTACATTATAGACATGATGTGATAAAAATTATCATGAAATCCAAATAGCCATGGAGATTGAGAATGTTAACTATCATGCCAAAAAAAGTAAAAAGGAAGAAAGTGCACCTACAAATGACAATGACCAGATGCTTGGGCTAAAAGAGGTCGATATTTTTTCCATAATGCTACAACCTTTGAAGGAAATGCATCCAAATGCACATCCAACCAAACAATAATTCCTTGGCACATGTAGTTACTTTTGAGGTCCAACACAAAACAAAGTAAAACATTCAACCATTCGATCCAATACATGTTACTAACAATACAAGGGCTGCATCAATCTACCATATAGTAAAAAAAAACAGGAAGGCTAAATATGAAATCTATATCATCAAAAAATAGGTTCCTAACCAATTTTGAGGACGAACTACAACAACACCTCCAATGGAAATGACTAAACAATACATAGTAGATATCTGCTTCAGAACTTCATCCTCTTAACCAGACACTAAAACCAGTCAGTTCAACATTAGAAATTGTATATTCTAAGTAAATATGAATACCCAAATTAAGGATTCTGGTAATTTGTAATATAGGAACTCACCAAACTGAAAATAAAGTAGTTTTTATTTTCTAAATCAACATGGAATTACTGACACCAAAACATAAAACAAAAGAGAATCAATACTCCTTTTATTTATACAAAGTAGTTGAGTAAATGTTTTTAAGGATCTTCGCTAGATATGAACTGGAAGATTGCACAACAATGTAAATAACATAGAAGACACTGCCTCAAAAGTGCATAATTTTGAATCATATAGACTCTATAGGATGGTGCTATAAGAAATGTAAAATATTTGTAATGTAACTACCTCATAATATTTAAAGCCATGTTCATTGTGCTCTATGAAAATTTGTGCGACAGATGCACCACATGAGGCCTCCTCCGCCAACTGATCACTATAACAAATATTTTCTAGGGTGCAAGAAATTTAGGCAAATGAAAATGAAACCACAATAACCAGAGAGGTGAAAAGGAAACAGACACCCTATAGAACAATCATGTCAAAAAGGTAATATCCTAAGACTTCTACTAAAATATCTCCTTTCCGCTACCCATCATACCTAGAAAAGGAATATTTTGGTTTACCCCACAATTTCGATAAGGAATAACTTATATATTTCATGAATAACCATCACCACAACTTGTCTTACCTAGGTAAAACCCATAGATTTCTAAGTTCCAAAAATACATACATTTTCCTTTCAAATGTGGGATAATCTCTTCATCCATCTTCTGCATTGATATTATCTTATTAGGAATAGGAAACACAATAAATTCAACATTGCTTCACATACTCGAAAGTTGGAACTTGAATCATAGCACTCATGATAGCTAGGCACAATTTCACATCACAATTACAAAATAAAATTAGGAGTGAAGCAACATTTCAATAGAAAAATAGCATGCTTGCTACTAAAATCCTAATTTACACACATTGCATATGTCAGAACTTGAAAACTAACCTTCAATATCAATGTCTCTTGATCCCAAGTACTAAGTTCATCTATTTTGATGTTAGACACTGCTCACAATGAACAAAACTAAAATAATATTAATAAAAAGAAAAATGAAATATTTGAATACAACAATGGAGTGAGAATAACATGTCATGTATTGTTATAGTCTCATGACATACCATTATACCAAACAAAACTTCTATATAAGAAGTATTTTCATATCAAGTCTTCAAAGGGTTACAATTTAATGATGATGTATAACAACCAAACAACAAATTTGAATGCTCTGAAACATAAAAGAAGTTAAAAAATAAATAAAACAATCTAGGACTTTCAATATCTGAAACAATATTTAATTGGATCAAATTTTCTTCCTTTTGAATTAACTTTTTGTTTTAAGCATGTTCTCTAGAAATATGAAGAATTCTCAGTTTCCAACAAATGTTTGACTTATATATTATTGTAAATGTTCCTTTTTCTTGTGTAGTTCCTTTCTTTACTTTGAACAAATTATAAATGGATTGAAGTTATTATGGACCAAAAACAAATCTAGGTTGTGATCCTTGCATATATAGTTAAGCATGTTCTCTAGAAATATGAAGAATTGTTAATTTCCAATAAATGTTTGACTTATATGACACTGTAAATGTTCCTTTTCCTTGCATGGTGCCTTGTTGCACCCTGAATGAATTACAAATGGATTGAAGCTCTTATATATGCAATAATCACAACCTAGATTTGTTTTTGGTCCATAAGAGCTTCAATACATTTGTATTTCATTCATGGTACAACAAGGAACTATGCAAGGAAGGAACATTTGGACTGTCATATAAGTCGAACATTTGTTGGAAACTAGCAATTCTTCATATTTCTAGAGAACATGCTTAAACCTAAAAGCTATTTCAAAGGGAATAAAATATGATCTAATTAAATGTTGTTTCAGAGATTGCAAGTCCTAAATTGTTTTATCTATTTTTTAAATTATTTAAGGTTTGAGAGAATTCAAAGTTGTTGTTGGTTGTTATATATCATCATTAAATTATAACCCTCGAAAGACTTGATATGAAAATACTTCTTATATAGAAGTGTTGTTTGGTATAATGGTATGTCATGAAACTAACAATACATGACATGTTATTCTCACTCCATTGTTGTATTCAAGTATTTCCTTTTCCTCTCTATTAATATATATATATTTTTTCATGATAAGAAGTGTCTAAAGTCAAAACAAATGAAATTAGTACTTGGGATCAAGAGACATTTGTATTGAAGGTTAGTTTTCAAGTTCCGACATATGTAGTGTGTGTAAATTAGGATTTTAGTAACAAAAAAGATATTTTTTTGTCGAAATGTTGCTTGAATCCTAATTTTATTTTGTAATTCCGATGTGCAATTGTGCTTAGCTTTCATGAGTGCTATGATTCGAGTGCCAAAGTTTGAGTATGTGAAGCAGTGATGAATTTATTGAGTTTCGTATTCCTAATAATATATTATCAATGCAAAAGAAGGTTGAAGAGATTATTACACATTTGACAGGAAAATGTATATATCTTGTTGGAAATTATAGATCTGTGGGGTTTACCTAGGAAATACAACTTGTAGTGGTTAGTTATTCTGGAAGTATACAAGTTATTCCCTATATATATATATATATATATATATATATATATATCGTATAGAGGATGAGGATACCTGGAAGGTAAACCATGTAATGTGTAACCCAAATTAGTTGAGTCAATGATATATATATATATATATATCGAATTTGTGTAAACCATATAGATGATGAGGATGCCTGGATGGTAAAGCATGTAATGTGTAACCCAAATTAGTTGAGTCAATGCATAATCAATGTTAAGCATTGTGTATCCATTTCAGGACCTAAAATAGAAAGAAAACCCAAATCATGTACAAAACAAAGGAATCCATTTACAGAGCTGATGAGCATTTAATATTTATGTAGTGCCATAAGAACTAGCTTGTTAAATTCTTATTAGAATATATATATATATAACATAGAAAGAATGTGAAAGATAGAAAGTACATAGAAGAGTGTTGTAATAAAATTCCCAAAATTATAAATAGAGGCATGATTGTCATGGTTTAGATCATTGAAACAATTAGAAAGCTATTTGGAAGGTTGATAAGACCACATATCCAATTTGTGAGGGAAATGCACATGCCACTACTAGTAGAGAGCTTCATGGAAATACCTAGGCCACTACTGACAGTGAGCTTCAAGATGATGCATAAGCCACTTTTTGAGGCAAGAAAAGGGATCTCAACTAGGAAAACCAACTTCAACAAAATGCATCAAAGCAGTCAAGTTCAAGGGAATATATGTCATTTCCAAGGGAATGTATGAGGGTAAAAACACATAGGGTGAAGAAAATTAATTTTTGCAGGTAGCTGAGCTTTACCAACGGGTAAAATCCCTACTGGGATGCACATTAATGGATAATTAGGTCTTCAAAAGAAAATCTAATGCAAACTTTGGATTGTATGCATGGCCATATGAAACATTATGACTGTATATTGGATCATATAGACCACATGCTAACAAGGATTAAACAAAACCTTGGAGCTCTTTCAAGGGTTGCTAAATCCACATCTGATGCAGGGTGCCCTATTCTAGTAGCGGGTTTAGACTTTGAACCACTTCCTTGACTGTGAGATGAAACAAATTGTTGATTTTATTTTTGTAGTAGCTAATGTATATGACGAGATATGTTAAGTCCCTAGCATAGATATTCTTAGTGGTAGTCCTTTTTTATCTTTCAATTTTATTATGGTCTCGTCTCCCATGCAAGAGACTAGAAATACTCTTAAGATTGTTGATTGAATTTCATGGTTTTTTGTTAATATATTTCACCTTACAAAAAAACATATATATTGAAATATTTTACTTATTATGGAAATTAAAATATTTTATTGATGAATCACATTGTCCATATTATTTTTCTTTTTTTAAACAAATGTCAATATTACTTAGCCTTGCATAGTAAAATATTTTATTTATGATCGATATTGAATATTTTATTATTATTATTATTATTATTTTCTAAATTCCACATATCAATTTTATTTTATTCCTTATTTATCTGAATTGAGATTGAAATATTTTCCAATGGATATTTAAATGGTTTATTTAAGTATTATATTGCAATATTTACAAAAACATAAAATATTTTCTTTTTTAATTATTTTATTTCTCTCAAAACTTAGCATAGAAATATTTTATTTGTGGATCCAATAGTGAAAGTGAAATATTTTTACCATGTCTCTTTCACAATGGGTTTTAATATTAATTATGACATTTCCTTTTCCTAATAATAATCGTATAACTATGACATTTCCTTTAATTTGGGTTTTAATATTGACAGAAACACAGTGAGCGTGGGATTATTGATATATAATGTTTTTAATTAAAAATAACTAAATATTTATATTTATTTTTATTTTTATTATAATCAACATTTTTTTTTATTTGAAATATATTTAGTTTTTATTTTGAGAGAGACACATGTCAACTCTACATGAAATATTTCCCTCTTATTGGATTGTAAAATGCATCTTTGGACAACAGAAACCAAGAGAGTAAGAAGCATCCCTGAAATTTGCTTAGTTAGAAATATAGAGAGAGCACATTGTAACACACAAATCACACTTTATCCCTTTATTTATCACAATGATTACATATATAGGATATAAATCATTGACTTTGACAAATGTAGATCCTAGGAAAGTGGATTCATGACTAGGACATGACACAGCTACAACTCATAAACATAGGAAACAACAACTTCTAGAATAACACCTCGAAACCCTCAATGGCAACCTGTAATACACATGACACACATGGAATCATTTCTTCCAAACCCTCCCTTAATTATTACATGTAACAAATATTGAAAACACACATTACAAGAACATTATTGATCTCTATCGGGTTGGTCTTCATTAGCATTTACACCACTCTGGAATCTCGTAGACAACACTCTTTCTTCACCACCATATCTTCGAGTTATCGCTTGACCTCCATTTAAAATATAACTGCTTCTGACCATCATTAATGAACATGTATAAATGATGCTTCTTGAGCTCCCAAAGGACAATATCGATACCAGATAATTCTATGGAATTTCTACCATATGTTGAATATATGGCCTTCCATTATATTCACCAGTTATCTACGATAACATTATAGATATTGAATATCTTCAGTATTCAATTATAGAACTTGCACTTAAAAAAAAAAAAAAAAACTTGCATATATGCTCTTAAAGCACGATGAGTCACATTATCCTATCCAACCTCTTCTTTGTGGTTCCACATCATATTTTTATAAATAAAAACATAATAACTTTGCACACGTTTAAATATCAAACCCACACACATATATTACAGTTGAATGAAATATGAGAATAGAAGCAAATCAACATCTAAACACCAAAGTAGGCCCATTGTTATTGGCCCCAAGTAGAAACCAAGGTAGTGGAATTAATTGAGGAATGGCCACTCCTTAGATAATTCTAAGTCAAATGAATCTCCAATAGCTATAATTCTCTTCCCATGAACCCATTCTATGGAAAATTTATAGATCTACACACATAAGAACACAAAAATCTCACACACTCAACTAATCTATGTATAGAGGATTGAAAATGCTAAAATTGCATGATCACAGGCCCTCCCTCGAGAGGTCAAGGATGAACTTGCTCTATGACCAAGTTATAAATTGAGAGAGTGTGCATTGTTACACACAAATTACACTTCATTGCATTATTGATCACAATGGTTACATATATGTGATATAGATCACTAACTTCGAAAAATCTAGATCCTAGGAAAGTGGATCTGTAACATGGGCATGAAACAACTACAACTCATAAAAATAGGAAATAATAACTTCTAGAATAACACCTCGAAACCCTGAATGAAAACCTGTAATACACATGAAACACATGGAAGCATTACTTCCAACACTCTTCCATTGGAAATTCACTTAGTTTTACATCTCATTCATTTATATTCTTGAGTTTGAATGGGCATGGATCAATTAGTCGCTATTCTTTTTGTTTTCGTATTTGTTGTGATATTTCCTTCAGGAACAACAACAACAATGGAGGACATGAAATATCCCTTCTACCATACCACATGGATATTGTGGAAATCATTAAAAATTTGCAACGTGACTATCTATTCACAACTTTATGTTCGTTTCTCTCTTCCTATGTGGGACATCTTAAGGCAAAGCAGGGTGATATCGTGAAGGTGGTCTAGAAATTAATGTGTGGATTCAATAATGCTCATGAAATTTTCTAAATCACAAGACTTGAAATTACTATATTGATCTGAGGAAGTTAATTGACCATCTAAAATAAGAATCATAGACATGAAAAAGGAAACACCACACATGCACGGAGATTTATCTAGGGGAAAGCAACTGCTCAAATCCCCTTACTATCTGTATTGCATTAATAAGAGAATAGAGAAGAAATACAATTCTTTCTCAAGCATGAGCACACCATACAAGCGTATAATCTATCCCTCTACCTGATTGACTAAACTTGGACCAACACTTAGCCAATTTCAAGCCTTCCCAAGCTCTTATTTCCTTGTGTTGTTCCCTTAGGAACCTGCGCCTATTTTTTAGGAATTTCACACCAAGGAATTTTGCAATAGCCTTAGGTCAATCTCTGACTGCATGCACCACATGTATACATGGGAATATGCTACAACTGATAGTACATAGCTTTGAAATCTCCATCTAAACTGGGTAACTCAAATTATCTGCATGCAACAATTATTTTGGGTTGGATGATCAGTTAACTGGTTGATCACTAAGTGTGGTTGAAGTTCCACCTCCACAACTTGACCTTCACTAGTTCTTCTGACAGTTAGAACTAGTTAAACTAATAATAACTTAAATTAACTGAAATAGATTGCTACAAGTTAGCAATCAATCATGTAGAAGTGAACTCAAGTGTCTCCAACTCGAATTTACTTAGTTAACTGAGTGAGAAGAGCCATGTCACTTCAGTTAAATACCTCCAAGTATTTTGTTGAAATAGAAATTCAAATTTTAATCTAGTTTGACCAAGGCAAAGTCAAAACTAGATTTTCTTGCTGCATTTTCAACACTCCCTCTTAGAAAGAAAGGGATTATCAACCACCCCTATCTTGCACCTGTGGAACTTAAATTTTCCTCTTGACAAATACTTTGTCAAAACATTTGCATCTTGTTCCTCTATCAGAATGTACTGCAACAATATAATCTTCGTCTACACACAATCCCACAGATGTTGATCCCAGATATCAATATGCTTGGATTGATCATGCAGTACAAGATTCTCATAGAGTTTGATACAACTCTGATTATCACAAAAAATCTCAGTAGGATCCATCATTTGACCAAATAACCCAACAAGATTCTTTCTCATCCAGATAACCTCACATGCTTCTTGACTTGTAGCCATGTACTCTGCTTCTACTGAGTTGAGTGCCACAGATATCTGATTCATGCTCTACCAAGAAATGGATGATAACCCAACACTAAAAATTCTTCCTGATGTGCTCTTCATGTATGATGGACTCCCCACCCAATTTGTCTATCTGTACCAAAGACCAAACTAAGTGGCACCTTTGAGGTATCTCAACACATGGTTTGCTTCTTTCCAATACAGTTTGGTTGGTTTAACCATTTCCTGACTAAGCCGTTTAACTGCATGACACATGTTTGGTCTTGTGTTCACCAAATATATAATTGAACCAACAAGCTACCTATAAGTGGTAGCCTCCACTACTTAACCTAAAGTAGCATCCTCTTTCCTCAAGTTTCCTACTAGAGGAGTCTTCATGGTTTTGCACCTATCCATGTGGAACCTCTAAAGTATCTCATTGGCATACTTTCATTGAGAGACAAATAATTCCCCATCATCTTGCCATACTTCCAATCCAAGGAGGTAGTACGTGAGGTCCATGCCCTTCATCTCAAACTCTCTTGCAAGGTACTCCTTGTAAGATATAATCAGTTGCTCATCACGAGTAAGGATAAAGTCATCAACATATTAAAAAAATCAATGATTTACCTTCTACCACAATGTGATAAAGGTTTGTAGCTGCTTCACTTTTGGTGAAGCCCAAACCGGTGAGATAGATATCGATCCTGGTGTACCAATCACATGGTGCTTTCTTGAGTCCATTTAACACTCAATTGATTCTACACACGTGCGACTCTTTGTCAAAGGTCTCAAACCCCTCCGGCTTCTAAATATACACCTCTTCCTCAATAAATCCATTGAGGAATGTTGTCTTCACATCCATCTAGTGGATCTTCCACCCGATCTGTATTGACAGTGATAGAATTGACTTCATGGATGAGTACATTGCTATAGGAGAAAAGGTCTCCTCATAGTCAATTCCCTCAATTTGAGAGAACCCATTGACCATAAATTTGGCCTTGTACTTCTTTATGCTTCCGTTTGCTACATGATTTACCTTATAAATCTATCTTGAACCAACCACTACTTTTTCTGCTAGTCTTGGGATCACTTCCTAAACACTTTTTCTGACAATGGAATCATATTATTCTACCGTAGCACCAATGCATATTGCTTGTTCTACAACTTTCCCAAATGAAGATGTCTCAGTATCTATAAGTTCATGCATCAAATCCATGTAGCAAGTGTACCAATCTAGTGACCTCCTCTACCTGTGTTGTGATGTGGGTGCTCCCACATTCTCTCTAGCATCCTGCAATAATATTTCAACTTCCCTAGTTAACTTTCTTCCTTCTCTGGATGTCTATACTTGAGTGGATGTCTCCAATCTCTGTCCCTCTACTTGAGGTTGCTCCACAACTTTCGAAAGTTCTTCTTTTGGAGCCAAAATCTCCTAATTAGGCTGCACCTAAAGCTCCCTCCCAGAGAACACCTCATTTTCTTCTTGTCATCAAATTTCACATCCCTTCTAACCATTTCTCCTGAGAGATGACAAGTACACATGATAGTTGTGAGGTGTTTCTGTTTAACCCACAAAAATGCCCAAATCTACTGTCAGCTCTAGATTTATCCTTGCTTCCTTAGAAACATGACAATAAAATGATGATCCAAATATCCTGAAGTATGACACATCTGGTTTCTTCCTTCAAAAACTTTCCTCTAGTGTAATCATGCCAAGAACCATGTGAGGACTCCTATTCTGAAGATAGACCGTTGTGTTGCATGCTTCAGCCTACAAGTGCAGAGATAGGATTTGATCATGCAACATCACCAATTCTTCTCCCAAAATAATTTAGTTCTTCCTCTCAGGGATTCCATTCTGTTGTGAGTTATGGGGTGTTGTCAACTCTTGTTGAATGGCCTCCATGACACATAAATTTTTAAACTCATTTGACACGTATTCATCTCTGTTATCACTCCTGAGAGGCTTCACCTTCTTTCTAGTTTATTTCTCAACAAGAACTTGAAATTCATTAAATTTGGATAACGTATGGTCTTTCTTCTGCACGAAGTAAATCCAACACTTCCGTGAGAAATCATCTATAAATATAACATAATACATGTGCTTGGCAATGGAGGTTGTCAAGAAAGGTCCACAAACATCAGAGTGGATCCTTTCAAGAACTGCATGAGCCTTGATGTCCCCATCATTGAAGGTGGATTATGTATACTTCCCCAATGTACACCCTTTGCATGTATCCCGCTGCTCTAGTTTTCCTTTGGGGAGGCATGTAGAAATATGCTTCACGATCTTCAAAGTGCCATGATGCAAATGAAAAAGTGGGGAGGCATGTACAAATATGCTTCATGATCTTCAAAGCGCCTTGATGCAAATGAAAAGGTCTTCTATGCCATAATTTGATGACATATCAGCTCTGCGCCTTCTCTACTTTTGTGCTTAATGCTGCAAAGTCTTCCACATCTAATTTGTAAAGGTTCTTCACTTGAACCTTGATTTACTTCACTTGTCCCTTGGTGATGTGTCTAAGGAAAGCCTTCTCTTTGTTGAATATCATATCATAGCCACGGTCTTCCAACATAATTACAGAAACTATATTCTTCTTCAGACATGGTACAAACATCACATCCTTGAGCATAAGAGGGGATCCATACTCCCTCTGAAAAGTAACTCTACCAATACCAGTTGTGTTATACCTTCCATCATCTCCCATGTCAATGTGCATATGAAGATCCTTCTCCTCTAAGTCACTGAAAAATTCTTTGTTCCTTTTCATGTGGAATGAGGCACTGCTGTCGAGATACCATGCACTACCCATCATTATTATTTCCATGCATGCAATGGGGGTAAAAGTAAGCTAAAAATTGTGAAGCCAAGGCTTCACCCGCTACTCCTCCTGTGGTCTTCTTGCTTGCCTTCTTTTGTGGACACTTCGTTGCATAATGCTTGAATTCATGACAATGAAAGAACTTGATTATGGACAAGTCTTTTTTCTTATCCCCTTGACTCAAATCTACTTTGGATTGGGATTTATTCCCTTTCCCTTTATTTTCCTTTCTATCCAAGGCACAATTCTTCTCATCCTCAACCTTGGATGAGGTCCCGTCCCTGGTGTTCTGCTTTATCTCCTCCTATACCAAATCAGACCAAAGGCATTCCCAATTTGGTAGCTTCTCCCTCTCGTTCATCGAATCTTGGTCATTGTGCCAGCTCTTGGGAAAGCCTAGAAGAGATAGGCTCACCAGATCATCCTCTTCTTCAATAATACCAACTTGACCAAGTTCATCACGACACTGTGTGAACTTGCTCAATTACTATGGAATGGTCTCATTCCTCTGCATCTTGATATTTCAAATCTTGTCCTCGAGTGCCGATTTCCTATAGTCACTATTATTTTGGAACAAATCTGTTAGCACTTTCCACATTTCATACGAAGTTTATTTCCCATGGATATTAGATAGAATATGGTCTCGTAATCCCTCCAATACGATCTTCCTAGCCTTGGAAACACACTTCTTCCAATGTGCTATATTATGAGGATCAACTGCTGCGAGTTTTAGAATATGATCATCAATGAATTCCTTCAACCCATTATCCTTCAGTACTACCTCAGGTAGGTTGCAGCGCTAAATGTTGGGGTAAGGGAATATCATCATATAATTTTATATGGTGGATATGCATGTATGTTGGTTAATGGTTTTTGTAAGCATTAGATTTAGTTACATGTATGTCAGCCTACAGTTATTATGCTTACATGTATTATACCCAAATTCAACAAATTTGGAGAATGACTGGTCTTTATTTTTCATGAAGTAAATCCAACACTTCTGTGATAAATCATCTACATATATAATATAATACATGTTCTTGGCATTGGAGGTTTTCGAGAAAGGTCCAAAGACATTAGAGTGGATCATTTCAAGGACTCCAAGCACCCTATTGTTGTTTTGGAGAATTTGGTATCTACAGATAAATACTAATTCCCTAGATAAGTAGCCATATCTAGAACAACAGTTTAAAGTGTTTTAGTATTTTCCTATAAGCAATAGATAAGATGAGAAGATGAGAAGACCTACTTGTAGTTACGCTTTCCTCTCATCTCCTTTGTATCGATTCCATCCCTCCCTCCTGTACTTAATATGCTTGAGAAGTACCTGTAAATACAACAGAAAACAAAGAATTGAGCAAAAAAAAAGATCTATTGAATATAAGTGAAAGGAATCAGATACAATTCACACATATAAGCATTATAAAACAATACAAACATATGGGAGAAAGTTTCAAACACTTTATTGAATAGAAGAAGGAATTACAACCATTGGTGTCTGATTCAAAGCCATTCCTCCAGCTTGGATCCCATCCACATCACATCAAAAGCATGAGAAACTTGTAGCATTACAATACTTGCTTCAAAGCCAAATATCATAGCAACATTATCTCCTTAGAATTCAACATAATCCAACCCCTGATCACTTTGGTGAGTGGTCAATTTATAGGAAGATGAAGGAGGTTTTTTCATAGATGGTGGCATTGAATGGCCTTCCATACTTAGAATTAGTTCCATGGAGGAAGGGATGAGAGGATAGGATGCATCTTAACTCATTCCTCATCCATTTTCGAGCTCATAGAAGTTGATAAGTGAGGGAACCTTCTAGATGACTCCAAAACATAAGAATATTCCCCAAACCCTATGTGAATTTCGTTCAAACTCGCCTAGCGTAGGTGAAAGGAAGCCTAAGTGCTCCATAGAGCACCCTGGCATGGACTTAACTGCCATGCAGCGCATCCTTACATGGGCCTACGTGCGCTGGTCCCTCTAGAGGCTATTTCTGGATGTCTTCAGGTCAGGAAACTGTCTAGGAAGGAGGCTTTCAAAGAGGTGACTTGTTTAGGGCATTTAGAAACTGAAATTAGGGTTTGATGAGCCCGAAAACACTGATCTGAATGACGGGATTGATGTTGCCAAATGGATCTGTAACAACTGCCCCCTAAAGCATGAAGTCGGAAAAATGCCAATGTCGAATGAAATGATTTATGATGTGATGAGGAGGTATCGAAGTTGAAGGTGACCTGCATCAATTACAATACATATATCATGATTTTTGATTTTTACATGAATTTCTAAGGGAAGGTGTACCGATGCTCAGATTATAAACTTTCATTACATGTACATAAATATTCGTCTACAGATATAGACCCATGATCAGAATGAATATCAATGTAAAGCCATTGTACATATGATTTAGTACTCTTGAAATCACAGCCCGGATGGATGAAACTAGATCCGGGGTCTTCTATCTCATTCAATCATTCGCTTAAGTATGAGTCTAACCATGCGAATATGTGATTGAAGTCGAACATGGGAAGACACAATCTGATTACCAGCTAGTGATGTAAGCTGTTAATAGATGCGAGAGAAATCACCGATAATGATAATGATCCTCAAGGTACTAAAATACATTCTCCAAGGTGTGAATGGGTGATTTGATGTTGGACGCCATATAAAGTCTTTCGGTTGAAGGCCATTGATGTCAAACTATCGCCGGAAGCGAGAAACCTGCCATTGATGTGTGCAAGTCTCAAGGTACTGGAAGGGTGTTTCTAAGTCATCTTCTTGGATAATGTGTTGATGTCGACAAGAAGTGACTCATCACAGGAGGGCCTTGATGTATCCCACATCAATGGAACGAAAAGAGTGTAGTGATTTTTGAGATGGAATTTCACTGATGACACAAGGTTCAGGAATGGAGGTCATGAAAATGAAGTTTTATGGTATTGCAAAGGATGAATTTTGACTGAACGACTTCTCTTGAACATGTTGGTGAAACTAAAATGAATTGGTAGCATTGACCCAAAACAAAGTGTTGGATGGTATGATAGACCAATGGTGTGATAACCATTAAGCTAATAACCCAATCAAGATAGTCACGGTGATGGAGTGAAAGTTTCATGTTCAAAAGTGACCTGCTACTATAAAGTGGTTTTCCTCTTTTTCCCATTTTCCCTAGTCATTGCTGATGAGTACCTCTTTATTTTTATCAAGCTTGAGGAGGATAACATATGTTTGTTTTATAATTCCACCCTTCGGGTGAATCCATCACTATGTGATGTTTTAACGAGTCTAGCAAAGGTGAAACTCAGTCTTGTCTAGATGGACAAGTTTGTCGCTATTTGATGTTTTAACGAGTTTAACGACAAATATAACTCGGTCCTTTTCATGTTTAGAGAGTTTGAAAAGGGAAAAAAAGAAAAATCCACAAGTTCTTTTTTGTAAATTAATCTCTCAAGCCTGAAAAAGCGTAAAATAATACAAGAGAGATATCGTTTCCAATCTGTTAATGAGCTAGAAAGGACAAGCGCTCAGCAATCTTTTCATGTTTAGAGAGTCTGAAAAGAGCTTAAAGAGGACTCCAAGGGGGTTCCTTTTTCATTTTTAATAGACCTCGAAACCTGCTCAAAACACCACCAAATGGATTAAAAAATACCTTTTTCATAGGCAAAAATAGGCAAATACTAATTTTTACTCATTTAATGAACATGAAATACACATAAAACAAGTTTTTACCATTTGGAACTTACCATTCAGTTTTGTGCTCTGAGCTAGTTTTTACCTCGAACTTCATCAGTTGATTGTGAGAGATTCTGCAGACCATTTCTCAAGCCATCCAGACTAGGTAGGAGCTAAACCTCTCTTCTTTCTTTTCAGGTCATTCTTTCTTCATTTCATGCAACTTTTGGGGCCCTTGGGATTTCATTTTTTCCCTCTGGGATCAACGCAGGCTTTGACATCAAAAACTACGTTGAAGAGCACCTAAATAGAGGGCTGCATGCTCTGTAATGCACTGTCTCTATGCCTGGGCTGTGTTGGGTGAGATTCCCAAGTTTGATTTAGCTATTTTGCTCCAAAATTTGTCTTGTTTTTTGCATGGAAAGGATCCTAAATAAGCTTATTATTGTGTTTCAAGCTTTCATGGCATCAGAACGTCGATTACATGGCGAGAAGGAGAGCACAAAGAACAAGACATGGTTTCCCTAAACAATCTGGGTATAGTTGAGGCCCTCAAAAACTGGAGGTTACTCAAATACTTCAAGTTGTCCAGAATGAGGCAACAAATATAACTACTGTAGTTCCTTGTTCATGCATGGGATCCAACAGATCAGAATTTTCACATTAAGGAAAATATGGTCCCTATTACCATTGATGATATTTAATTTCCTACCAGATTGTCAAGGAGAGGTGCCCCCATCTCACTTTCTAGATTTATCCATGGAGGTGAATCAGTGAGAGATTATATTAGACAGTTTTGTCGGCTAGGTACATAGCCTAGCAAGGATGGGAAAATAAACATAAGGGATGTAGGTGATTTTCCTTTGAGAATGATCCTCTTCATAATCGTAAAATTGGCTGGCAGTGTGACACTACATCTGACGATTAGATCTTATATGCAGTATGCATTGGAGTCTCTAGAGCCAAAAGTTTTCAACTGGTGTGAGGCTGTGATTTCTTCACTGAAAGAACAACTAACCAAGGTAAAAAGTGGTAAGACAAATAATTTCTACTATGGTTTGATCTTAATCGATTTTACCTTAGAAATAATCCCATTGATGCAACCACAACATGTATCACTGGGTGTAGCTGGTCCTAGAGATCCACATGTGCAAAGGTGGGTCAAGTTGATTTCTCGACATGCGGGTTAGTCAACAGTCATTTTTTCCACTGCATTCTTAATTTGGCTCAAGCGACAACATCTCTTCATCGAGGAGCATCCATACGTAGGGATGGATTTCCGTGGAAATCCAGATTTGATTCTACCAGTTGGAGCATAATGGGGTTCTATGGGTAAATTGTTTGACCAAAAAAGTTTTTTGTTTTTTCAAGTTTCTACATGTTTTTTATGTTTTTAATGTTTCCAAGACTAAACTAAAATCTTTCTTATGTATGCAGATGTGGGTACTGTTCGACCTATGGGGCATCAACAGGCTGCAGGTGGGCCAGCGCGAAGAAAAATTGGGAGAGTAGTTCTCCAGGAGTTAGATTTGGCCGAGACCTTAGTAGAGTTGCAGGATCACATAGAGGGATTAACCCTTGGTATTCTGAATGTATGGATCATGGATTCACCTATGAGGCTGCAATGCCACACTATTTTTGTTCCTAGCCGTTGGGTGAGGCTTTGGCTTATGATAGCACAGACTGTGACCTGTTACCATGAGCACCACTAGATCTACTTAGGATGTTTTGCATGCATTTTGAGTTTTTTGGGTCAGATGACTGAACGTGTCTTGGACACAAATTTTCTAAAAACTTTTAAAAAACATATCTATTTTACTTTCAGAGTTTTCTATGGTTATATGCAATCCTATTCAACTGATGATGTGAATTGAAAATATTACTTTTACATGTGTCACAATGTCTATTTAAAACATAATTCACTAAGGAATCAGTTAATGTCTTAAGATTTCTGGAAATATGTTGATATTGAATGCGTTGAAAATGTCTTTCCAAAATACAAACTCTAAGGAACATATGATTTTTTTTTTTTTTTCCAGACAGTATAAATGTTGGTTAGTTGTAGTACAACGAGTTGCGAGTCCAGCATAACGATGATTCGGCTAATTCCAAGTGAAATGGCATCAGAGAGTATTTCAATCAACGCGCTATACTCAACGATGTTTTTTGTCAATCGACCGATATAAATCACTTGAAAACTCACTAACTCACCGCTTGGATCGAAAATAGCCCATGCTGCAGAAGACAAGTTCTGCGTACTACGACTAGCACCATCGGCGTAACCAACAAAAGGTTCCGAAGACTTCAACATCTACAACAAATGAAAATGAGATTACTAACGAGATAAAAACTCTAAAGATACACACACACATGCAATGAAAGCATATATACAACGAATTTTACTACACTTAATCAAGCATAGTAGCGTTTGAGGTACAACTCGTTTCGGGGCTACAACAATGGAATCCCATCATAATATACTAAGTCATAGGCACCTTTTTCTAGAACACGCTTGACAATATAAGGACCCATCCACATTGGTTCAAATTTCCCTGCTCCAAGTTTATCAACTTCCTGATCGTAAAGCAAGACCAGGCCTCCTTCTGAGAAGATACGAGGCTTGACATTTCTATCGTATTTCACCTTGATTTGTTTCTTATGCACTTCGTTAGCCAATGCAACATCACAACGGGTTTCATCCAGATGGATTAATTCCAAGAAACACACTTCTTCGTCAGAAGTGTCGGGTAACAGGTCAATCACAAGTTTGAGCGATGAAATTTTGCATTGTATCGGTAAGATTTCTTCCAAACCATACACCAACTAAAAGTTTGTGAATCCAGTTGCATTTCTCACCGAGGTTCGATATGCCCACAAGGCAGAGTACAGGATTAAGTGCCAGTTTCACTTACGAACCCCTATCATTCTATGCAACATCCGCTTTAGGACATTGTTGATGGCCTCAACTTGTCCATTTGATTACCCTGTAATAATGGGTAGAACTATCATGTGACAGTCCTAATTTAGCAGTTAACTCAGCCATCATGTGATTGCGAAAATGCGACCCATAATCTGTAACTATGGCTTGTGGTACACCAAACCGGGCAACCACATGGTTAAAAAGGAAAAGAGCAGTTTTTTCACCACGGTTGTTCAATGTTGGCATTGCCTCAACCCATTTGGTGAAATAGTCAATGGTGACTATAACATACCCATGCCCCCCTGTCCGAGCTGTGGTTACATGTCATAAAGTCAATGCCCCATTTGGCGAATGGGCCAACAACAACGACTGGATGCAATTTTGCAGGTGGTAATCTGGTTTTTGGGTCATATATCTGGTATGCATGACAGCTCCTGACAACAATAATGTAATCTTTAAATATAGTTGGCCATAAGTAACCGACGTGGAGAATTCTCTATGTGGTTGCATATCGAGATAAATGTCCACCACAGGCACCTAAATGGAAATCATTAAATGCTTTCACGTCTTTCTCATGTGTGAGGCACCTCCGCAAAATCGTACCGATACCATGATGGTAAAGAGTGTCACCAATGATCAGATAATCTTTGGCTTGGTATCGAATACGTCGTTGTTGCGAGTGAGAGGTATCAGGCTAGAAAGTTTGGGTCTAGAGATAGATCAGTATATCTCCATACCACGCGTTAGATGATGATATCAGAAATAGAGACTCATCCAAAATTGATGGTTTAGATGTTGAATCAATGGAGGTTGAGGGATGGTTTTGATTTGGACTTTATAAATTCCAGATAAAACTCTTGTAAAATGACTATGCATTTTGAGTATTTGCCCCTCAGTAATTGTCGTGACAAAATGTATGTCATAGGGTTGCAATCTGAAATGCCAGTTGTTTTGTGTAGCAGGATGTAATGGTGAAATCTTCGAACAGCTTGCACAACTACCAAAGCTAGTTTCTTGACATGAGAGTATTTAATTTCTGTATCATTGATATTACAACTCAAATAATAAATTGGATGTTCAATCCCATTTTCTTCTTGGAGTAAAACCATGCCAATTGTTGTATCTGCAACGGTGAGATACAAGTAATAATCGTTTTGATAATTTGGAGAATACATTAATGAAGCTCTGAACAAGGTACCTTTAAGAGCATAAAAGGAAGCTTGCACAACCTGATCCCAATGGAAGGGTATCTCCTTTTTCAAAAGACGTGTAAAACCTTTAGCCATATCAGCGTAATTAGGAATGAACCTCCTTAGAATGTTTGGCTTCCTTTGGACTCTTTGTAACTGTAAAAGATTTGAAGGTGAAGGCAAATCAAGAATTGCCTGAACCTTTAATGGATCAATTTGAATCCCCTCTCTAGACATTACAAATCCAAGAAATTGACCAGAACCAAAACAAACGCACATTTGTGTGGATTGAGTCATATCTTGTAGTGTCAGCACCGTAAAAATATTGCTCTCAAATGTTGCGGGTGATCAGTCCACTTTCGTGAATGAGTAGGTAAATCGTCAAGGTAAGGTTGAACAATGTGCTTGATGTCTTTGAAGGCATAATTCATTGCCCTCTGAAATATGGCCCCTGCATTCTTCAAACCGAATTGGAGTTTCATATATGTGAGTGTGCCCCAAGGACAAATAAAAGAAGTTTTAGATTGGTCCGGTGGGTGGATATTGATTTGATTTTAGCCGAAAAAACCATCCATAAATGAGAATATTTCACATCCGGCACATTCATCAATAATCTGGTTGATAAAGGGAGTAGGATAATTGTCCTTTGGACATGCTTGATTTACATTCCTATAATCGATGCACACTCGAATATTCCCTTGTTTTTTCATGACAGGAATAATGTTGGAAACCCAGTCAGTAAGAGGTACAAGGTAAATGAAACCAACGTGCAAAAGTTTTTCAACCTCTGCTTTAATTGCAACGACTTTCTTTGGATGAAGAGGTCAAAGTTATTGTCACACTGGCTTGACATCAAGGTACATTTTTATTTCGTGTTCAACAATATTGGAGTCAATATCTGACATATCCTCGTAAGACCATGCAAATATGTCTCTAAATTCACGAAAGAGAGTACGATAACTATCGAGTTTGGATAGAGAACAATATTTTCCGACATGAATGTTCTATACAACATTAGGCTTGGTCGAAATATTAATAGAAATCGTTTCTTCAATATTTGATAGGTTTCGCTCAGATTCTATTGTGTCTATGAAAACTAAATTTGAAAGGAAATCAACAACTGAAGGGTGGTTTAGTTCATTTGAATAATCTTCGATGTCATCTGGAAGATGGGAACGATGATGATAATCTTCCCAAGGTTCTTCTCATATCATAAGTGATTGGACGATTCCTTCATCTGTAGAATGTATACGTGAGAAAGGATCCGAAGAAGTACCATATTCTAACGAACAGTCTACCCATACAATTGGTGAATGAAGATTTGGGTTTGCCGCAAAAACCCGAAAAATTGATTGCTATGCTAGTTCAATGGCGCTTAGCGACATTACCTCAATATTACTATGAACTTCAAAATTGTTGGGAAGCCTCTTTAAATCATATGAGATGGAGGAAATCATGTTGTAAGTCTCTACTCTTGCCACTTCCACCAAATCAGATGGTGACGGTAGCATAAAATTACCCATTAGGGAAGGATCTTTAAGGAGACCTACTCCAACACTTTAAAGTGATAGTGGGGGTCCATGTACCAACTGAATTCTTCCCGTAGCCTGTGAACTATTGGAAAAGAAGGCAAGCTGATCAATCATTGTGATTCCACCCTTATGAGGGAATGCAATAGTATGAGAGTACGTGGAAACCATAGCAACCATAACATATACCCATGGCCTTCCTAGTAAAATTTTGTAATCGAGGGGTTCGCCAACTACCTCAACTTCAATAGTAACTATTTTTCCCCTTAGTTCGATTTGTAGGTTACTAAAAATCCCACAAGGAGTATATGTTCATCCATCAAAATATTTTAACGTAGTTGGTGATCGTGACAACGGTGGTGAACCAAGTTTTTCTAGCATCTCATTAGCATAATGCAAGTAGATGTCCCCTCACCAATAATAGTTCAGTGAACATTCTTATTGAGAGCTTTTACTTGAATTAGGAAAGCTATCTGTGCCAGTAAGTGTGGTGTATATCCCGCATGGTTAAAAACCACAAGATTGGAAGCCGTAGGGTATATTCCGCCAGATACTAACAATAAAGCCTTCTTTTGGGAGGGACAATTTTTTAACACCTCGAGTGTCGACATAGAAGAAGGTGATTGAGCAAGATCTTCCACTATGTTATAGTTCTGAGCTGCTCGAGCCTGAGGGTTAAATGTCGATTTATGCAAAACTCCCTTTGGTGGTTTTATTGTCATTTCTAGTGCAACAGGTGGTGGAATATTTTCAGATGAATTCAAAGTCGCAGGATTAGGTTGATCAGTGGCCCGGTTATTTGACAATGACAGTGGATTTCCATAATATTTATTTCTCATTGACACCGAAACTTCGTTTTGTGGCTTTGTGATGGATAACATGAGTACTTGGGATGTGGAAGCATGGTTTGTCACAACCAAATGTGTCTCTGAGTTTGGAAATGGATCGGTCAACACCACAGATGTGTTAGAAGTATTTAAAAGTTTAGAGACCTCTAAGCGGTGTGGACAATCTCTTGTAAAATGGTCGTCATTACAGATTATACATGGATAACAAGGTTTCCTTTCCAAAGTAGACGAATCAGATGATTTCTCTTGAGGGGAATTATCTTGTTTCTTCTTGTTTTTCCCCTTTTTCTTGCCGCCTGGTTGCTTTTGATTTTTTCCTTTGTTAGATGACACGACATTAAATTTGGAAGAAAGAGTGTTTTCTGATGCATTGGTAGTTTGATTGGTAATGGCAAGAGTTTGACTAGATGGTCTTCCTGTCATTTTCGTGCTCAAAGAACCGATCACATCATCGCCAGCATGAGAGTCCTTAATCGATTGTGGAGGAGGAGGAACAGTGAAAGTTGGTTGGGGTACATTAGGAATTTCGTTGTAGAGCATGCCAGATTGTGTGTAAATCAAATCCAAGTATTGGGCACAAGAAATTACTTGCTCTTCTATGAAAAATCCACCTTTTGCCACATCCTTGGTGATTGATGGAAACAAGGATTCTATGAACCACTCAGCTAAAATCTAATCAGGAACATATGTATTAACCATTCGATGACAACACCGCCACTCATGAATATGATATGATATATGGGTAGTAGTAGTCTGTTTAAAGCTAGTTAGGAGTTCTGTTCCAATCTCGTATTTGATAGGTAACTATAAGTGGGTCAGAAATGTGGTGGCTAGAGTCGTAAAGTTTTCAAAAGAAGCTCTTGGTAACTCAATGTACCATTTAGCAGCCAGACTAGTAAGTGTTCTTTGGAAAACATGGAGTTTAATCAAATCATCATTTAAGGAGTTTGATGAACACCACAAATGAAAGGTCATGAAATTATTTAATGGGTTTTCTCCAGGATTTCCATTAAATTTCAGAATGTTAGAAGGTAAATTATGGGGAATCACTAGCCACCAAGGTGCATACAAGATTGGATCATTAGTGAGTGGATTTAAATCTGGCAATTCTACACTTGCTACAAATGGCAACTGTCGATTCAGGTCATGTTGAGCATACCCAGGATATGATGGAATTTCCTGACCAATAGGTCTTTACATACCAACATAGGGCATCTACATTTGGTAACCTTGATAAGGTTGTTGTTGAACAAATCCTTTATAAGGTGCTTGTTGATAACCAGGTTCAATTTGTGGTTGTCCATAACCTTTAAAGCCTTGTTGACCAGGACCTTCGTAAACTTGATATTGTCCAAACCCAGGTTGAGCCTATTGGGAAAGGCCAAATTGGGGTTGGTATTGTTGGAATTGAGATTGTTGAAATTGGGGCTGCCATGATTGTTGGATCAACTATTGTTGTTGTTGGTACAACTGTTGTTGATTTAACGGTTGTTGTTGCCCAACAATGAAAGGTTGGCTAGGTTGTGAATAAACTATACCAGTGTAATCTTGGGTCAATCCAGATAAGGGTATACTAACCTGAGGTTGTTGTTGAACCTTGGAAACAAGTGGTTTTTGTACAAAAACTTGAGAAACTTGAGCTTCTTGACCCGAAACTTGTGGTTGTGAGGTAGAAGGACCAATTTGTACTCATTGAGATACAACAGTTTGAACTTGTGATTGTGTATAGTAGTAACAACAGGTCTAGTAGGAATAGCTGACACAATTTCCATTAGTTGTGTTGGATACACAAGCCTTGGTTGAACTGGCATTGTTGGTTGCCATTGACAAATTCATATTCTAGGTTGACCTGAATAGTGTGAGATACTTTCATATGATGGTCCTTCGGGATATGGAGGATAAGGTGAATAAGCATATTGCTCTCCATATGGTGGCAATCTAGTATTTAGTGGATACATAGGTCTTTGTTGACTAGATTTCCTAGCTTGATATGGAAATGCAGGATCAAACTGTTGAGTTCCCTTTAAATAAGAACCAGGTAGAATTCCGGTTGAGGACATGGGTGATGACCATGGTGTAGAAGCAACCCCTGAGTGGGTTCCAAATAAAGAATGGTAACCAACCAGTATGGATGATTCACCATATAGGTGCGACTCAGGTGTGGTAGAAAACATCGAAGAGGTTTCAGCAGAAGATTCTACTGCAGCTACATTAGACGATATAGTCTAGGATCTTGGTGGTTGTTCAGCCATAGTTAACTGACCCAAAAGTTGTCCTAAAGAATCGACGGGTACTTTTTTAAATAAGCAGGATCAAACAAAGTAGTAAAATGAGGAGTATGAGGGTAAAGATAAATCCCAGTTCCAATGTGGAATGGGGTTCCAGGTGTAGAATCTTCTTCGAGTTCTTCCTCGACATCAATTAAACCACGTAGAAGAACTTCACCGTCTGGTCCATAAAAGATTTATGGTGTTGATAAAGTGGAAGTTTTAGTAGTTACTGATGTCTGAGGGGTAACTGGTTGATTGTCTTCCGATAAGTAACAAATTGTGAATGTTCAAATTCAAAGTATAGATGTTCAGGTAAAAGAAAAATAGTTTCAGAAAGAGGTTCCTAAATAATTTCAGGTTCAGTTGTAACTTCTGTTTGAACTGTGATAGGTTCTGGATTAACTCCTGGTTGAACTGATTCAAGTTTAGAAATAATTTCTTCTTGAGAAACTTTAATTTGAGGATCAACTTGTTTTTGAACAACTTTGGTTACTATTTCACTAGGATCAGTGCTAATGTCCTCAGGTAATTGTGAAACTTCTATTTCAAAAACGGATGTACAAGAAATGGTTGGAGTAACTGGAGTCTCAGTAATTACCAAAATAGATGATTCAGGTAATTCAGATGAAGAACTAGGAGTTCTTGATGTACTTGACTCAGTTAAGCGAAACCACTTTGACCGAATAGGTGTAGCTTCAGGCAGAAAAGGCGGTTTATTCGTTGTTCTCCATGAACGACGCAGTAAGGGTTGATTTTCCTCCACGACTGCTGATTAATTTTATTATCAAAATAGAAATAAACAAAAAGGGGCAAGCTAGGCAAAAGGTTTACCAAGCAATTGTGAACTGCAGAATACCTCCTAGTGAACCAAGAAGTATGGGTAGGCAATCTCCCTGAATGCTGTGTTCGGTGTATCACCGTGTACAATGCGGCTGACACGGTTACCTAAGGATGGACAACAACCTAGTTTTGTCCTCCCATATATACTCGAAGGTACGTGGAGGCCCAGTCTGTATAAGTGTTGTTTAATGCAAAACCACAGATTGAGAGCATTCCCATATACTTTACATATTGTAACATCACCCTATATACTCGAAGGTATGTGGATGAGATATGATATACTCACATACACGGAATGAGGTATCACACTCATGATGTATTGTAGAAAATTTAGCTACAGTTGCTTTGTTTTACGATGCCGGAAGACGTCTCTAGCTTAGAACCACTAAATGTTCTCGTTAATGCCAATGCTCCATTAGGTAAATTGATGTTAATTTTAAGTTGATATTGCTTAGGAACTTGCCTTTCAAGTTCACCATGTGATGTATTTTGAAATTCCTAAGAATGAAAATATCATGATAAGCATTCTTTCCATTCAATTTTACAATGAGAATGCTAGCTACTTAGGGATAGAGCAATCATATTTTTTTTTATCAAAGAGAAAAGAGCACAATCTAATGCAATTTCCATACAGTATTCCTATGATCACACAAACTTTTTCAATGCAACATGGATGTATTTCGTTTCGATTTCCTTAACGTGAATATGAAAAAAAGGAAATATGCACATACAATCAATCAATCTTTCATAGGAACGAAGACTTTTACGACAGTTTTATTTCGGAAAAGAAGATTGTACGACACTTTCTTTCAAAGGAATATTAATCAATTATATTCTAACTTTGGCTATATATCAATAATGACAAAGAAAACATTAAAGAAACATTAATCAATCAAATCAAAGTAGGGCTAGACAAGGACATAGAAACTTGTTCTCTGAGACATAACATTCATTTATCAATCAACAAACCAAAAAATAGAGAAAAGTTGGCAAAAACACATTCCAAAGGTGGGAAACTGAATGTAGGAGGATTAGCACAGCACTGAATTGGGAGAAAATGCACTTCAGAGCACTGTCTCTAAGCTATGAGTGCTCTGCAGTGCATTGCATCCATCACAAGCCTGCGCTGGTGACAATAAGCCATTTTAAGAGGCAATTTGACACAGTTTTGACCATACACCAACTGAAAGGGTGTGAATCCAGTTGCATTTCTCACCCAGGTTCGATATGCCGACAAGTCAGAGTACAGGATTAAGTGCCAGTTTCGCTTATGAACCCCTGCCATTCTCTGCAACATCTACTTTAGGACTTTGTTGATGGCCTCAACCTATCCATTTTCCTGTGGGTAATAATGGGTAGAACTATCATGTGACAGTCCTAACTTAACAGTTAACTCAGCCATCATGTGATTACGAAAATGTGACCCATGATCTGTAACTATGGCTTGTGGTACACCAAACCAGGGAACTACATGGTTAAAAGAGAAAAGAGCAGCCATTTCACCCTTGTTGTTCAATGTTGGCATCACCTCAGCCCATTTGGTAAAATAGTCAACGACGACTATAATATACCCATGCCCCCCAACCGAGGTGGGGTTAGATGTCATAAAGTTAACGCCCCATTTGGCGAATGGGCCAACAACAACGATTGGATGCAATGGTGTAGGTGGTAATCTAGTTTTTTAGTCATATATCTGGCATGCGTGACAACTCCTAACAACAATAATACAACCTTCAAATATAGTTGGCGAGAAGTAACCAGCACGAAGAATTCTCTGTGTGGTTTCATATCCAGATAAATTTCCACCACAGGCACCTGAATGGCAATCATTCAATGATTTCTCAGCTTCCCTGGTGGAGTCACCAATTTGTTTTGGAGAATTTGGTATCTACGGATAAATACTAGTTCCCTAGATAAGTATCCATATTTAGAAAAACAGTTTAAAGTGTTTTAGTCTTTTCCTATAAGAGATAGATAAGATGAGAAGATGAGAAGACCGATTTGTAGTTTTTTTTTCCTCTCGTCTCCTTTGTATCGATCTTGTCGCTCCTTCCTGTACTTAATATTATTGAGAAGTACCTGTAAACACAACAGAAAACAAAGAATTGATAAAAAAGAAAAAGATTTATTGAATATAAGAGAAAGGAATCAGATACAATTCACACATATAAGAATTATAAAACAATAAAAACATATGGGAGAAAGGTTCAAACACTTTATTTAACAGAAGAAGGAATTACAACCATTGGTGTTTGATTCAAAGCCATTCCTCCAGCTTGGATCCCATCCACATCACATCAAAAGCATGACAAACTTGTAGCATTATAATACTTGCTTCAAAGCCAAATCTCATAGCAACATTACCTCCTTACAATTAAGCATAATCTAGCCCCAGCTCACTTAAATGAGTGTTCAATTTATAGGAAGATGAAAGGAAGCCTACATGCTCTATAAATCACCCTGGCATGGACTTAATTGCTTTGCGGCACACCCTTACATGGGCCTACTTGCACTGGTCCCTCTAGAGGCTATTTCTGGATGTCTTCAAGTCATGAAACTGTCTGGGAAGGAGTCATTCAAAGGGGTAAATTGTTAAGGGCATGTAGCAACTGAAATTATGGTTTGATGAGACCTAAAACACTGATCTGGATGATGGGATTGATGTGACCTAATGGATCTGTAACAACTGTCCCGATCATTGAAGGTGGATTTTGTGCCCCAATATACACCATTTTCATGTATCCCATTTCTCTAGTGCTTCTTTGGAGAGGCATGTAGAAATCTACTTCATGATCTTCAAAGCGCCATGATGCAAATGGCCCAGTCTTCTATGCCATAATTCGATGACATCTCAGCTATGCACCTTCTCTACTTTTGTGCTCAATGTTGCACAATGTTCCACATCTAATTTGTAGTGGTTCTTCACTTGAACCATGATTTGCTTCACTTGTCCCTTGGTGATGTTTCTAAGGAAAGCATTCTCTTTCCTGAATATCATATCATAGCTATGATCTTCCAACACTACTATGGAAACTAGATTCTTCTTCAGACCCGGTACAAACATCACATCCTTGAGCCGGAGAGGGGAGCGAGACTGCCTCTCAAAAGTAACTGTATCGATACCATTTTTGCTATACCTTCCATCATCTCCCATATTCATGTGCATCTCCAGATCCTTCTCCTCCAAGTCACTAAAAAATTCTTTGTTCCTCGTCATGTGGAATGAAGCGCGATGGTCGAGATACAACACACTACCCATCACTATGATTTCCATGCATGCAATGGGGGTAAAATAAAGTTCGGATTGTGAAGTCAAGGCTTCATCCACTACTCCTCCCATGGTCTTCTTTCTTATCCTATTGTGTGGACACTAAATCATCCTCTGCTACAGTAACACCAACTTGACCAAGTTCATCATGAAACTATGTGAACTTACTCAGGTACTGTGGAATGGTCTTGTTTGTTTGAATCTTGATATTTCAAAGCTTGTCCTTGAGTGCCAATTTGCTCTGGTCACTCTTAGTCTAGAACAAATCTGTCAGTGCTTGCCACATTGCATATGAAGTCTCTTTCCCCTATATATTAGATATAATATGGTCTCGTACTCCCTCCAATATGATCCTCCTCACCTTGGAAACACACTTCTTCCAATCTGTTAGATTCTAAACATCAAATTTTGTTGGGTTTCGAATATCATTATCAATTAATTCCTTCAGCCCATTATCCTCCAATACTACCTCTATGTGGTCCTTCCATGAAACATAAATATAGCTTCCCTCAAGGGCATACTCAAACCTAAGTCCACTAAAAGCCATCTTCTTGGTTCTGAAGAAAACCTATAACTTTATATTCAACCTCGAACCTCCTACAATGACAACTTCAAAATATTTGATCTATAGTGATTCCATCTCTAATACCATGTAGAAATTAATGTGTAGACTCAATATTGCTCATGAAATTTTCTAAATCACAATAATTGAAGCTACTCTATTGATTTGCAGAAGTTAATTCACCATATAAAACAAGAGTCATAAACATGCAAAATGAAACATCACACGTGCATAGAGATTTATCTAGGGGAAAGAAACTTCTCAAAACCCATTAATATTTGTATTGCATTAATCTGAGTATAGAGAAGAAATACAATGCTTGCTCAAGCCTGAGCACACCCTACAAGTGTATAGTCTATCCCTCTTCTTCACTGACTAAAATTGGCCCAACACTTAGCCAAATTCAATCCTTCCCAAGATCCTATTTCCTTGCGTTATTCCATTGGGAAATTTCCCCTATTTTTTAGCAATTTCACACCAAGGAATTGCGCAATAGCCTTAGGTCGATCTCTGACTGCATGCTCCAGCTGTACACATGGGAATATGCTATAACTAATAGTACACTTCCTTATAATCTCTATCTCAACTGGGTAACTTGAATTATTTGCATCAAAAAATATTTTTTTTCTATTTGATTAGTTAACATGTTGATCACTGAGTGTGGTTGAAGTTCCACTTCCATAACTTGACCTCCGCTAGTTCTTATGACATTTAGAACTAGTTAAACTGATAATAACACAAATTAGCTGAAATAGATTGCTACAAATCAACAATCAATCATGTAGAGATGAACTCGAGTGTCTCCAACTCGAATTTACTGATTTAACTAAGTGGCAAGAGACATGTGACCTTAGTTAAATACGTCTAAGTATTTTGTTGAAATAGAAATTCAAATTTTAACCTAGCTTGACCAAGGAAAAGTCAAAACTAGATTTTCTTGTTTCATTTTCAACAAGTGGCCATGGTAGTCAGCATGCTTAATGCTTGCAAATTTTCTATCTAAATAGATAGCATCAATGACATATGCGCCATGATGACTGAAAGAGAAAGAACAAACTTAGGGATTGCATTAGGAATTTCAGGGACACCATGTATGATATCATAGGATCTCTAGTGGAGCACCTAAAGTCATACACTTTATAGTTTTAGATGAGAAACATGCAAACATGGATGAGTGTGACCTTGATAGACCAAGAATCCTACCTCAATCCATGTTAGGATCTCAATGCCAATGGGAATATTAGAGCCATGGTAGATGACCACATGCATAATGTGTGAAAATTGATAAGTAATGCCCTTTATCTCATCAATAAATTCACTACCATTGGAGGAGGACATGACCACCATGTATGAATCCTTCAGTGGGCTTCAAATATATTGATTATTTGATATCATATATATTTCAAAGTTTTTATTATGGTGAATCCTCGTTGGACTAATCTGGGGTAGGTCCAAGTTTAAACTTAGTGGGAACCACTATAATACCAAGCGTATATCAAATAGAAATAACAGGAATAAGCCAGATATACTAGGAATTTATGACTTAGCATGAGCTAAGATTCCAAGAGAGTAATAGAGCCTACTCCTTCAACCTTATCACAAGGGCCCAAATATGTCCCCACATGGGATTTGAAACTGGATGGAGGGGTTAACATCCCATTATGCGAGGAGCCTACACCTTATCACAAGAGGCTAAAAAGGAACCACATGAGATTTGAAACAGGGTGGAGGAGATAGATTTCCATTGTGTAGGGAGTCTACTGCTTGAACATTATCACAACAAGCCAAAAATGGCCCCCAATGAAGTTTGAAATTAGGTAGAGGAGATAAGATCTCATTGCACTAACCAAAAGGATAACATCCCATTGTCACAACCACTGAATTGTCTCTTAATGAGAAAAGAAAGACAGAGAGTAGGTTTTTGTCAACCAACGTAAATTCGTTGTCTTAATACATTAAATGGGCTTGTTTAGCTTGCTTGAGTACACGCGTGCATGTTTACAAAAATTTGAAGCTTGATAGTAAAATAATAGAGGCCCATTTCCTCTTTAAAATTTTGATTGTATTTTATTTTGAATTATTAATGTCAAAATAAACATAATCATGAAATTCGAAATTGGCTTTTGTCAATAGCCAAAACCTAGCCACCAACAAATAAAGTTGTTTGGGCTTCACAACTCTATGTTATAGTGGGCCTTTCTCTAACGTAGTCTAGATATGATTTTATTTACCCGAGTATAAAAACCTTCCTCAATATTTCTACCTTTCATTTGGATAATTGTCTTATTTAGCTGCGATAAAATAAAAAATTTGTGGGGAGTTGTTAATTTGTAAAGTGTAACGAAGACTAGGAATATGATTTAAAGGATATTTTTATGTTCAGTAAAGAGCGATTGGTGCTCTAAATAAAGCTTTTTGTATATTGTAGATGCGTCAGCTAGTGTTTGATTCCATTAGGTATCAAGGCCGAATTTAGAGGCCTCCTGAGCATGAGGCTAAGCTAGATCCTTAGTTGGGCCACTTACCTCACCTATTAAAAATATAAATATATTGTGAAAGCATCACACTGGAATCTTATTGTACATTCACTCTACATGGTTTTAAAAATTAATTCTCTCTATATGCTTAGGATTTTTCCAATACTATTGTTTGTCTGGGAGTTGGATCTAGCCATGAAACTATGGCGAGGGTGTACAAAAACCCTCCACACACCAAGGAGCTAAAAATAAATAGAGTATGCTTGAGGAATGAAAGATACCTTTGGTAGGGTCTATATCACCTAATTGTATGTGTGGATTATAGATTATTGAAATCTAAGGGATAACGAAAATCTTATTGGTATTGTATCCATGTTAATTAAATTTTCAAAATATTATAAAATTTTCAGTATATTAGAATGACTACCTCTAGCTATGCTCCTAGGATGTGAAATGATAACCTATATCGTTGTCTCCGACTTCGTTGCTGTAAGATATGAAACAGTTGCACGGCTACTCTAGCTACCTTCGAATAAACTTAGTTATGGAAAACATGAAGTAGCATAATAAAAAACTTTCATTAATTTTTTCAGCCATTACATTTATATCAAATTAGTGGATCAAAATAATCAACCTCTGAAATGACTAAATCTTAGATTAGTCAATTTAAGTTGGTCCTCTTGGTCATTTTAATATTACTTTATTTTCATTTCATAAATAAGATAAAAAGAACAATTAGCTCATGATTAACTGATTACATAATGCTTAATATTTACCATTTAAAAAAAATAGTTTTGATTTTTTAAATTTATTATTAATAAATTCAATTTTATTTGTTTTTTATACATTAATCTTAAATATTATAAATATATTTATTATTTTTTTATCATTAATATTTCCAATATCAAATTATCCGATCATATTTTTTATATTCATAACTTACCAGAAAAATAATTTTTCAATACATTTATATTTTAATTTCAAATTATTATTTTAATAATTTAATGAAATATTAATAGCTTTAAAAGCATGCAACTAAAAATTTATTATTAATCTTATATATAATTTAATTTTGATTGAGTGTCTAATTTATAATTTTCATAATAATTTAAATATTTTTTTATTTAAAAAAAAATGAAATTTATATTTTATATATAATTAATTTGAATGGTGGGATTGTTAACTTGGGAAATCACTATAAATTTATACCCTAATTAATTTTACATTTAATTTTTATGATAGGTTGAATTGTGTAGCAATCAGATTCAAACCTAAGTCTAAGCTAATTACAAATTCCATAATATTTATACCTTAATGTATAATCTTTATACCTTATAGGTGACTCAAACATGACACAACTGCAATTCATACATATAGGAAACAACAATTTCTAGAATTAACACCTTGGAACCCTCAATGAAAACCACACATGACACATACGAAAACATTACTTCCAAACCCTCCCTTAATGCTTACATGTAACAAATATTGAAAACACATATTACAACAACAATATTGATCTTTGTATGGATGGTCTTCACTAGAATTTACACCCACTCTAGAATCTTGCAGACAACACTCTTTCTTCACCACCACATCTTCGAGCTATCACTTGACCTCCATTTAAAATATAACTAATTTTGACCATCATTAACGAACTTCTAGAATTGATGCTTCTTGACCTCCTGAAGGACAATCTTGATATTCAATCATTCTATGGGACTGCTACCATATGTTGAATATATGACCTTCCACTATATTTATCAGTTATCTATGATAGCAGAGTAGATATTGAATGTCTTCAACTGTGAATTATACATATTGACTTTCAAAAAAAAAGAAAAATTGTACAAATTCTCTCAGAGCACGATGAGTCACATCAACTTGACCTTAGTAAGAATAATCTATAAGTAATGCTCCTAGAGCATGCCAAGTCACATTAGTCTATTCAATAGTTGGCCTTTTTTTTTTATGTTTCTACATCATATTTTTATAAACAAAAACATAATAACTTTTCACACCTCTAAATATCAAACTTACGTGAATATATTAGAGATAAATAAAATATGATAATCGAAGCAAATTAACATCTAAACACCAAAGTAGGCCTATTTTGATTGGGCTCATGTAATAGCCAGGGTAGTGGAATTGATGGAGGAAAGACCACTCCTCAGATAATTCCAAGTCGAATGAATCTCGAGTAGCTATAATTTTATTCCCATGAATCCATCCAACAAAATATTTATAAATCTACACACACAAGAACACAAAAAACTCAAACACTCAACTAATCTATGTATAGAGCATTAAAATTGCTCAAATTGCATGATCACATCCACTCTCTTGAGAGAGTCAAGGTTGAACCTGCTATGATACCAAGTTAGAAATTGAGAGAGAGTGCATGTTACACAAAATCACACTTAATTACTTTATTGATTACAATGGTTACATATATAGGATATAGATCACCTCAATGACAACTTGTAATACATATGAAACACTTGGAGGCATTACTTCCAACACTCTTCCGGTACAAATTCTCTTAATTTTAGATCTCATTATTTTAAATGAGCATGGATCAATTAGTCGCTATTCTTTCTATTTTCATATTTGTTGTGATATTGGCTTTTGGGTAAACAACAATAATGGAGGACATTAAATATCCCTTCTACCATACCCACATGGATATCGTGGAACTCATTAAAAATCCATGCAATGTGACTATTTATTCACAAATCTGTGTTCATTACTCTCTTCTTACTTGTGGCTTCTTAAGGCAAAGGAGATTGATCTCTTGAAGGTGGCCACGGTAATCAACATGGTTAATGCTTAGCACGATTTTTTCTGAATGGTTGACCTCAAAGAATAGGTGTCGTGATGAGTGAAAGAGAAAGCACAAACTTAAATATTTCTTTGGGAGTTTCATGGAAACCACGTATGAGATTAGAGGATCCCTGATGCATCACCTGAAATTGTACACTTCATAGTTTTAGATGAGAAACATGTAGACGTGGATGGGCGTGACCTCGATAAGCGAGGAATCATGCCTCAAATCCTTTTCAGGATCTCAATACTAGTGGGAATGTTATGGTAATGGCTAGAGGCTACATGCAAAATGTGTGCGAATTGACAAGTAATTCCCTCGCTCTCGTCAAAAAATTCATTACCACTGGAGGAGGACATGACCCCCATGTCTGAAGCATTAGATGGGCTTCAAATATATTGAGTATTTGATATCATCTATATATTATAGTTTCTAATAGGGTGAATTATCATGAGAGTAATTTGGGGTAGGTCCAAGATTAAATTTAGTGGCAACCACTATAATACCAAGAGTATATCCAATATAAATAATATGAATAAGCCACATATACTAGGAATTTATGACTTAGCATGATCCAATATTCCAAGAGGGTGAGGGATCCTACTCCTTAAACCTTATCAAAAGGGGCCAAAGATGTCCCCACGTGGGATTTGAAACTGGATGGAGGGTATAACATCCCATTGTGTGTTAATTTTTGAAACTGTGGTAAAATTCCACCTTGGACAGCTCAAATTACTAAGATAACAATTTCATCAGATTTGAGGACCAAAATCGACCTAAATATTACCCAATTTGGTCAAGCGGAAGTTGAGTTATGAATTATTTTATTCATACATGTATTACGGAATGGGTCGGCCCTAACCACATGAGTAACTGCTTGGGTCATCCTTAACCCCAAGTGAAACCTTAGGAAAACCTATAAATATTAGAGGCCTCAAGATCATTTGGACACACGTCTTCTCTTCCTTTTTGTCTTGTTTTGCATAGGTTTGATGAAAGGAGTTCACTCCAGGGTATGAAATCAGAGGCGAAAGGTTCGCTCTAGGATATGGTCTTCTAGATCTCAGTCGCTAGCACAGAATTGAGGTTTTCCATCCATGGTCATAGGAACAAAGTATTGAAGAGAGCGACTCTAGCTCTCTGGATGCTTGGAGATAGTTCAGTGATAGTGACTATGGGTTCATAGGTAGATCAAAAGGTTTTGGTCCTTGGTCGCTTAGAGATAGTTCAGTGAGAGTGACTATGGGTTCAAAGGTAGATCAGAAGGTTCTTGTCCACGGTCGCTCGCACAAAGTAGCCATGGGAGCGACCCTAACATCTCGGTCACTTGCACAACAATGATAAGGGAGAGCTTTTGTGTTTTTATCTATTCACTGCCGCAATCGCTCACATCATGACCTCCTAAGATTTACCCTATAGTCACAGTCACTTGCATACAATGATAGAGAGAGAAACAAAGGAGTTTCAGTCGCACAGAGTCAGTCATGATGAGGGAAACTAGAGTTTAGATCTAATATTTGACATCTTGGATTTAGTTGACTTCAGTGATCTGGTAGATCTGGGTTTCTCTCTGCTATTATATAGATCTGTAGATCTATAGATTTGATTTGCTAGTTTCTGTTGCAAACATATGTATTGAGCTCATTGACAGTGAAAGCAATGCTTGATAGTGTTCAACATAGTAACTGTTAGGATTCCTAAAAACTCTCCTAGGTTGTAGCTCAGAGAGGCCTAGTAACATATAAATTCAACTATTGTTGTAGGTTTAATGGAAGGAATGATGGTATGGTTCAATCCAGATAATCACTTCTACTTTGTTTCACTGCAAACATGCATGAACACCCCCAGACTACAAGGCTTTAGAGCACCAATGCTCACAGTTTCAGATATTGGGTGAATATGGAGAATACTAACGATACCAACAGATGCACAAGATCATGTGATGGCCAACTGCAACTAGTAAAGAAACCTGTAAATCTAATCTATTAATGCAAAGACAGGATGACAACGCTCCTGCATTAGATAGAAATAAACCTGAGTGAACTATTCAGTGATGCATTCAACATTTTAACACAGAGATAAGATGACAGTTATCTGGTGCTAAACATTAAAAAATCCAGAACATAGCATATCAGGCACAAGCTTGGAATAGAGGAAAATTGAAAGTGAGTGATTAATAGCAAAAGAAGCTTGTATTAGCTAAAAATGAAGATGAGACGCTGCAAGTGACAAAATATCTACAGTCTCCAGAAGTTGAACCTTACATCAAATGCCAACCCTGATTAAATCTTTTTTCTTGGTATTTATAGATTTACATTACAAGAGCACTTAGGCATTTAGGTATGGAGGGGTCATAACTGACCACCAACTGCATTTAACTGGCTGATGGAGTCTCTGAACGAACTTTCTTGTTTCAGTGGGTGAATCCAATCTGCTCAGGTGCTACATTGTCCTTTTAGGTGGTTGGAGTGCTCGTACCGATGGATTCCATGACTGATAACTTCAGTTACAGAGTCGTGCTATGTCCTTTTCTCCCTTGGCCATGCTTTCTGTTAAATATCGTGGTTGGGGGTTTGACTGCGACTGATGATGGCGGAGCTGGTCATCTCCTTCTTCAGGCAACATAATGGTCAGAGGATGTTGAATGCATGGGTGGGTGGACGATTTGAGTGAGCGAGAAGAATGGTCGTCGGATCGGGAAATGAATGGGAGAGATGGCTTGATGGAAGACTAACGGCTAAGGTGAGAGCAGGGTGTGTTACGGCCATTGGATCTCCATCGGGCAGATCGGTCGGTCATCGGGCTATGTAGCTACATGGATGTTTAACGGGCGGGGCATATTGGTTAGGCGGTAATGGTTTCCATCGCACTGCTTTCGGGCCTAAGGTGGTAAGAGCCTGGGGTTGAGCGATTCCATTCAGCGATCAACATGTAGCGGTGGATGAGAGAGAAAAATTGCTCTCATCACGTGCTATCACTCGATCGAGTTGCTAGCATGATGAAAGCAAAGACCATCCAATCTTGGCGGAGATGATCTAATGGATGAGAGTGGTAGAATGGGTCGCCTTTATCGGGTGTGGCGGGAACCATTGGATCAGCAGGATGATCAACGGTGGGAATGTGGCACAATGACTTATGAACGCACAGGGACATATGGTAGGGTTTTATGGTTGGCTGGGGATTTTGCGCTCGGGGCTAAAGTCAAAAGGGTTTACTTTGTTGGGTTTAGGAGGCAAATAGGGAAATCGAGATGGGGGAGAGTAAGCAGGGTAGAAGGAAAGAAGGGAAGAGTGACCAATGTGAAACCCCTTCTTTGGGCGTAACAATCAAACCATGACCATTTCTGACCCTGGGAAGTCAGCGTTGCATAGTAGAGCTAACACTGGCTCCTTCTAGGGATGAAATCCTCCCTGTGAGGTTTCAAGGACCGTAGACCACTGCCTTTCATACAAAAACAAGATCAACGCTATTTCCTAGTGTTCCATTGGGCATGGAGTCTAATTAAGCCTACACTAAAATCTTGTAAAAAGAATGTATTTACAATGTTGAGGACTAAAGGCCTTAATAATCATAAACTTTCAAAAACTACCCATTGACTAGGCCAACAAAAACTATTTCTCCTTCCATATTTTGTAGCATGAAAGTGTCATTCCCCTAGACGTGAGAGATCACAGATGATCCTGTCCACAGAGCATGGAATTTACCAGGATTTCCTTACCTTTCTTTTCCTTCAGTGCATCCCATTTGAGAAAATAGTCACCGTACTGAGAATTGACCCTTTTTACCTTTCTATGAAAGGTTTCTTTCTCTTGGTCCATGTGCACATCAGCCAATTCATCAAATACTTGCAAAAGCTTGTTGATTTGATCACCTACCTCAAAAATTTTAGGGCATTTGACCTTATTAGGTAGAGATAGTTTATATTTCACCCCCTTTCTATATGCTCTCATCCTTGGATGTCTTTCGTGGAAGCTTTTGTACACCTGTTGAATAATAAGGGCTATTGTGTACTCGACTGTGTCATTTGTGGTATGAACGATTAATATAAATGGTGAATCAATGTATTCTTATGTGGGGAACACAAAAACTTCACCTGCTCCTGTAGCTTTCTTTGAGCAAGCCCCATCAAAGAAGGTGTCCCAAATCTGTGGGCCTTCTTCCTTTGTGATCTGACAAAATGCCTTTTTAGGTTGTGTGGAGGCCAACTGGGTAGGCTTCACAACGTTAGGACTAAGCTTATCCATGTCAGCCTTGGGCATTGAATTATGGCTGGCTCCAGTGCCTAAAGGGAAATCATGAAGGATTTTATCCTGAATAGTTAGGGGAACATAGGATGATGGGGAGCTGACTTCACAATTTTTTATCACTGGGCTGAGAATAACAACAGGTTGGTCAATTTTTAGATTTTCATAGTCATTGGAAGCTTGGTTGACTTTAGGCTCAAGATCTTCAAGGCTAGATTTCTTGAGGGACTCATTCTTCACTGGTTCAATCAGAGGCATGGGTATTCTTGGCTTCTGACTTTCTGATTGAAAACTGAAAGAAGAAGGGGACCTGTCAAGGCTTCTTACCTCTATGGTTGGAGATTTGAGGATGATGGGATCTGCTGCTGGTTGCTTCTACTTATTAGCTTGTTGTTCTACAGGGACGACAAATTTATGAGCAGGAGCTACTTGGACATTATCCATCAAATAACTCGGATTATATCTTTGTTGATCTTCAGTTTGCAGAATAACTCCTTTGTCCCACTCTTGGTTGATTTGGCCTTTGAATAATGACTTCTCATATGCAGCGTTGGTTAAAAAAGGGGCACTTCCCTTGTCTTCCATACTATGGATATCATCCTCTTCTTCAAATTTTTCCTCCTCCATGACTACATTCTAGAAAGGAGTCTTAACCCTTTGTTCTTCACTGGCCTCTTTGCCCCTCTGAATGATCTGCAATTGTTCATTTGCTCTTCTATATGGATTTTGATTCCTAGGAGAAAATGTGTTAGGAAGCCTTGCTTTCCCAGAACTTTGCTCAACCTTCAGCTTGGAGATTTCAGCAGCCAATGACTCTATCATTTAGACATTCTGTCCATTTTGGGATCTGAAGATGAAGAGGAAGAAGAAGACTCACCTCTTCACCTCCTTCTATCAGCATGTCCTTTGAGTTTCTTTGTAGCCATGATATTGGATTCTACCTCCAAGGCTACATCCTGTATTTCATCCAGAGAAGCACATCTTCTTTCTCTCAATAGCAGGCAGAAATCAGAATCAAAGGCATTGGCATAAGTGAGTTTAACAGAGGTGGGGGTAGACTTTACTTCAGCTGGTATCTTTCTATACATACGATTGATTTTTTATTAAAATCAAACAATGACTCCTTGTTTTCCCTTTTCAGGTTGCGAAACTCAGTATGGTAGTATAGCAGGTATTTCTTATCTCCCCAATGCTTTAAAAACACATCATCTAATGCTTCAATGTCTGCTATAGACCTAGGGGTCAACTCTCTGAACCATTTTCTAGCTTCTCCATCTATGCTTTGGACAAATACCCTCATCCACACATCATCTTCACTAATATCTAGGTTATCAGCGTAGCTATAAAAAGACTCAAGGTGTTCTTCAGCTGTTATTCCCTCTGTACCAGTGAACTTAGGCATGTATTTATGATACTCTCCTGCAGGGATGACATTCAAAGGAATAGGCAGGACCAGGGGTCCATACCTAGCAGCTATGATTCTTTCCAGTTTTGGTAGGTGCTTGTGGGCCTGCCATGATTGGGGTAGAGGGAAGGATACTGGCAGTTTGAAAGGTAGGGAGTTGAGAAATGACTGATAGGGCTAAAGGAATATGATGAGTTGGAAGGGAGGCTTTCTTTGGATAGAGATCCAAAGGGGAACTTATCGAACAAGGAGCTTTATGAATCTTTGAGAGTATTTCTTCACTGATAGTGCTAGGCTCTATATTTTCAACATGTGCATGCTCAGTTACAAGCCTTTCTTGTAGAGATGCATAAGATTGTTTAGGTTTACCTGATCCAGATGCTCCTCTTCGTGATATCTTTCTTTTCTTGAAAATATTCTCAGGATCAGGCACTGGGTTAGCTGGTGATTTCTAAGGATTTCTCCAAGTATGTCTCACGAACTAAGCCAGAACTGTGATGTGGAGTCACCAAAAGGTTCGTCCTCCACTAGAGTTTCCAGATAGATGATTACAGCCAAAAATGTGTCCAGACTTTTTCTATCATCAAAGCTGGATCTGTGTCGTTCTCCTAGGGAAGCTGAGCTTCAATCTCCTCTCCCCAGCAATGGTGCCAATTATGTTACGATTCCAAGAAACTCTCCTAGGTTGTAGCTCAGAGATGCCTGGTAACATATAAATTCAACTATTGTTGCAGGTTTAATAGAAGGAATGATGGTTTGGCTCAATCTAGATAACCACTTCTACTTTGTTTCACTCTAGACATGCATGAACACCCCCAGACTACAAGGCTTTAGACCACCAATGCTCATAGTTTTAGATATTGGGTGAATATGGAGAATACTAACTACACCAGCAGATGCACAAGACCATGTGATGGCTGACTGCAACTAGTAAAGAAAACTGTAAATCTAATCTATTAATGCAAAGACAGGATGAAAACTCTCCTGCATTAGATAGAAAGAAACCTGAGCGACCTATTCAGTGATGCATTCAACATTTTTACACAGAGATAAGATGATAGCTATCTGGCGATAAACATTAAAAGATCCAGAACACAACATATCAAGCACAAGCTTGGAACAAAGGAAAATGGATAATGAGCGATTAATAGCACAAGAAGCTTGTATTAGCTGAAAATGAATATGAGACGCTGCAAGTGAAAAAATATCTACAGTCTCCAAAAGTTGAACCTTACATCAAATTCCAACCTTGATTACATCTTTTTTCTAGGTATCTATAGATTTACATTACAAGAGCACTTGGCCGTTTAGGTATGGAGGGGTCATAATTGACCATTAACTGCATTTAACTGCCTGATGGAGTCTCTGAACGAAGTTGCTTGTTTCAGTGGGTGAATCCGATCTCCTTAGGTGCTGTGCTATCCTTTTAGACAGTTGGAGTGCTCGTACCAGTGGAGTCCATGACTGGTGAATTCAGTTACAGAGTCATGATATGTCCTTTTCTCCCTTGGCCATGCTTTGTGTTAAATATGGTGGTTAGGGGTCTGACTGTGACTCATGATGGCGGAGCTGGTCATCTCCTTCTTTGGGCAACAGAATGGTCAGAGGATGTAGAATGCATGGGTGGGTGGATGATTCAGTTGAGTGAGATGAATGGTCGTCGGATCGAGGAAATTAACGGCGGAGATGGCTCGACGGAAGGCTATCGGCCGAGGTGAGAGTGGGGTGTGTTAGGGCCGTTGGATCTCCATTGGGTAGATCGAACGGTCATCGGGCTACATAGCTGCATAGATGTTTAATAGGCGGGGTGGATTGGTTAGGCGGTAATGGTTTCCATCGCACCGTTTTGGGGCGTAAGGTGGTAAAAGCTGAGGGTCGAGTGATTCCATTCAGCAATCGACACGTAGTGGCGGATGAGAGAGAAAAACTTCTCTCATCGAGCGCTATCGCTCGATCGAGTTGCTAGCTCGATGAAAGCAAAGACTGTTATATCTTGGCAGAGATGATCTGACTACGGAGAGTGGTAGAGTGGGTCGCCTTTATTGGGTGTGACGGGAGCCGTTGGATCGGCAGGATGATCAATGGTGGGAATGCGGCACGACGAGTTATGAACACGCGGAGACATATGGTAGGGTTTTATGGTTGGTTTGGGGTTTTTCACTCGGGGCTAAAGTCAAAAGGGGTTACTTTATTGGGTTTAGGAGGCAAATAGGGAAATGGAGATGGGGGAGTAAGTGGCGTAGAAGGAAAGAAGGGAAGAGTGACCAATGTGAAACCCCTTCTTTGGGCGTAACAATCAAACCATGATCCTTTCTAACCCTAGGAAGTCAGCGTTGAATAGCAGAGCTAACAGTAACTATAGTATACAACACTTGACATCAGTCTTTGATAGCACATTATAGCCATCAGTATGAGGGTTCTGATCCCTAGCATGATTAAATGTGTTTCATAGATATCAATATTGATTTTTCTCCATAGATAAAGTTATGGATAATTGTACTCTCTTTTGCTGCATCATTTGATGACGATATAAGAAGAAGAGGATTTACAACGGCTTTCCCTTAGTGGTCTTTTCCTCGATCTTTGATCAATCCTGGTGTCTCTATGTGTGTGCATGATTTATTCTACTATTCCTTTTATTTTCGTTGCATTGATGATGATGGTGATGTTGTTTCTTTATATGTTATTTCATATGCTGATGTATAATGGTGTAAATCTAAATAATGTAATGATGATGTGGGGTGAACTTAATGTATTAATGATCAAGTGCAATTAGAAAATAAAAGAATAATGTCGCCCTAACAAAATTTAACATGGAACCAAAGCTGGGCTGAAGAAAAGCCATGGAGATCACCCTGATGATGACACCATTCATGGAAGCAAGTAGAGGATGGTGGAGACCTAAAATAATTATAGGGTTTGCATAAAACCCTAAGCATATGGATGATTAGGGTTTAATGGATTCTATGAGGTTAGGTTTGGAGAGAAAATCTTGGTTTATGGCAAAGAATTAAGATTTGAAACTCTAGCATGGTCTATGTGAATAGGCTCAAGCACTTTTGGGATATTTGATGAAGCCCTAGATGGGATAATCCCTCGCAGACCTGGTTTGATACATGCAGGTAGCATTGGTATATGGGCCATAAACATTGATGGCCCTTGAAGTTTGGTTCAAGATGAAGAGGATCACCTCTCATTGAAGATAAGTATTTATTTACTTATGATGCTTCTTACTTGATAGACTTATGGATTTGATGACTATGTTTATTACTTCCTAAATATGTATTTGAGTATATGGATGTTTCTAACCTCCTTGATGAGATGAGATGTGTAGATCCTTCTTGAGGATCACTTTGAGATGCCTATCTGGAAAGAGATAAAGAGATACTTGATGAAAATATGACAAATTGCTTCAAGCAGCATATGACTAATGAGTAGGTTCTCAGGTATTTGAATACCACAAGATATGCATGGTATTTAGTGTTTCAACTCTTGACTCAGTAATCCCTATGGTATGATGCGATTTCCTATTTATTTAATGGATCATACATGCGTATGAAAGTGACTTGGATATATGTATCCTATGATGAAATTATGCATTTGGTGTTGAACATTTTAACCTTCTTGAATTCTACGAGGTTATCTAATGTTGATACATTGATACACTTGATGTTTGAATAATATCTATAATCTACTCGTTGGATATATTAATCCTTTAAAGAAGGCTAGCACCTTGGCTCTAGAAAATAATACTCTTGATAGTTTTCATGATGAATTTCATATAGAAGGATAGTTCATTGACTCCTATACATGAGTCTGTTGGTAACGTTTGTGATAAGAATCATGAAATTATATGGAAAGAGTGACTGACTCTCTTGTTGTTTTGATAAAACACTATTGGATGACCTAATCTGATCTCATTGGTCATGAAGTGCATGGTAACCTTGATGTGAGAGGTATAAGTGTAAGATTGATATTAAAGATCTATTACTACCTATGGTCTTGTCTCGACAACATATGATTAGACTAAATGTCCTAACTTGATCGAGTAACTTGATAGAAAGTGATATTGTGTTCATAATATATGAGATCTATCTGTTGCTTTGAGTCTAACCTTTGATGAAAGATTGATTCGATGATGATGATAGCCATATGTTTATGATTCAATAGATTTGTTGTTGCATGACTCAAGTAGATACAGGTTGCGTACATGAATGAAGATGAATGGTGCAGATCCCCAGTCAGGGGGAGAATATCTTCTCATGATTCTTACCCTTATTACTATTTGTATTCTATGTTGCTGAAGTATGATTTATGTGCATTTGATAGCATTGATCTGCAGCATAGTCTTAAATCTCAATCCCTTACAAGAATTAGGGTTTCTACTTCGGACACAGTCACAGAGCTATGAGATTTCATCCCTAGACGCACACATGTTAAGACCAAGACAACGTGCAGGAAACTAAGTCACTCTCATGCTAACCTGAAGAGAGCGACCATGGGTTTGACTATTATTGACCATCATCTAAAGGTTTTTGAAGATGTATGAACTTTGAATCATGATGTCCCTGACATAGTTTTCCACTGTTAACTTATTTGTGAAGTTGTTGAGTTAAACTAGCTATCATATAATGAAGTATTATGCATGAAATCAGATGGTCACCTGGAAGATATCGGCGCCACAGATGTATTGCAAATAACAACAAGATCTGCTAGAAGAAAAGGGTTGAATGGTTTCCATAACATGAACATAAATACTGAACTTGTGTTTGCAAGTGACCAAGACATACATATAGCTATGTCACTATGTTGGTATGATTTGGCATTACTGGTGTTTTGTCATGATGCTTGACAATAACTTAGAATTAATGATTGAGATGTTCTTTGACTATAATGGCATTTGGACTTGACCCGATGTCTACTGATTTGATTTGACGATTGTTGATTTTCCCTAATATCAATACTATGAGGGCATGATGACTTATGTGAGTATTTGGATATTGGCCTCCTTGTTCTTACCAAAATGGTTGAAGTAATTATAGTTATGATTTGACATGAAAATGGAACCTGTATGACTCATCCTTGATGTATGAATTTGCACCTAGTGACAGGATGACTTTTATTATGATTATGAGAATGACTTGATCAATTTCAAATTGATAATGCATGACTTGTTGGCATGATGAAGTCGTGATTTGATATGAGCTCCACCTGTATCCTGGTTGAAAGTATTAATACTATGATAATGATGACTTTGATAATGGTCGTGATCTGGCTTCTAAAATCTGATGAATTGATTTTGTTGTTGACAGTACAACATTGAGTTATGTAAAGATGATTATGTTGGCTTAACAATCCATTATGCTTAGAGCATTGCAATCCAGATATGTATAGATTTGATAGTTATGTGATGAAGTCAGGATGATGAGTTCCAAGGTATGGCTTTGATATTGATTATGGTTTTGTTTTTATATCTTGATGATCTACTTTTGACTGAGATGAGCCTTTGATGATCTAAATTAGACAAGATGGCTTATGAAGCCAGAAATGATATATCATGGCATGATGAATCGATTTATGGAATTTGGGAAAGAAATTCCATATTGCAAAGCTATTGGAATTTTTTTTGAATAATGAAAATTGCAAATCCTTGGGGTACTCTCATTTGAATTTCAAGATGTTCATGAACTTGACACGAAATTTGACGGTTGAAGCATTGATGTTTTGTTTTTAACATCCATATACATATGTATGATGTGCATAGAACCTGAATAAATTCATGAGTGAGATGATTCACTTGCATAGAGTTGCAATTGAACATGCTTTAAAATATCTGCATGAGGTATTCTATTTTGAGAATGACATATTTCTCCTATGATATGTATCTTCATAGATATATTGCTGATATTTGAGATTGTTGTTGATAAGAACATTTGGATGCTGCTTTAGTATGCGATCTTCCATGATATCTTGGATGAGAGATCCATAGCATGATTCAGGTTGATCATGATGTTGTTAGCTTGGCGAGCTATGAGGCAGGATACATAAGCTCCTTAGAGAGTTGTTTGAACATGATCTGGATATGAAATGGATACATTATGATTATTCGATTGGCAGTAAGTCCCATATTTATAGTTGGGACCGAGATACTCTCATATATTGAGATAGTTTAGTTGCTCAAAACATTATTAGGCTTGTGGTTGGTACCTCTTTGAGAGGGTGGATGATTATGGTATCCTTTTGTGATTCATATGATTATATATGATCTAAAATGATATTTGATTTGATGTTGTGTATGAACAAGAAACAACTGCTATTAAGACAAGCTCATGATGAGAGAAGTGTTGATCGAGGACACTAAGAAAACTTTTCCTACCTGGCTTGAGCTCGCAGGGTGAGGAATTGAGATAGAGGGCTCCTGGGGTTGAGGGAGCTCTGGAAAATAGGGTGTTAAACTATCTTTTACCCAGGGTTCAAGAATGTTTCTCCCCTAGATTTATAGGGTCAGAGAATGTTGCTCCTCTATCTTTATAGGGTTAGAGAATTTTTCTCCCCTACTTGGTCTTTGTAAAGTATACCCCAGTTGGCATCATAACCTCAAGCAGGCTGGCTTGATGGAAATATCCCTCCTCGTTTTGGCCAAAAAGTTGAGAGTGTACTTGGGTTGTACAACCAAAGTCGATTATGACATAGGTGGTCTACCACATGGCTATTCTAGGTCATCGATGTGAAGATCAGCAGGAAATAGGATGGGTTGAGATAACCCAATATGATTTCAAGTTGAGGGTAAGTACCGCCGATGAAATTCTAGAATCGAGGGTGTACTCCCCTGTGTGATGAGTTATCCTATTTCTCGGTATGGGTGGAAGCTATTTCTCCCCGATGTGGTTCCAAGTTGAGACGTGCTCCTTGATGATATTCTCTCTGATGACGATTGATGATGATATTTTAGATAGTAGCCCTCTAGCAAAGATTCTAGATAACATCCAGATGGATAGATTGAGGTAGCTTGAGCTCCCCTCCGATAACAAATTCTTCTTCTTCTATATCTGAGAATGTTTAACATACGAAGAAGAACAATCAAGTGATAAGCAGGAATACACAAAGGATAGATCGAGATGTACAATGATGATTTGTGATGATGAGACACTTGAGATGGACATGGAACGATTACTACATGACAAAGATGATCCGTGATGATTCATGATGACACTTGAAAATTCCAGAATAACATATTGTATGATGGACATATATTGGCAAGTGGAATTCTCCCTGGTTGAGAGGGAGTGTTAATTTTTGTAACTACGGTGAAATTCCACCTTGGATAACTCAAACTATCGAGATAATCATTTCATTAGATTTGTCTTTTCAGGAGGACCAAAATCGATCAAAATATCACCCAATTTGGTCATGTGGAAGTTGAGTTATGAATTATTTGATTCATACATGTATTTTAGAATGGGTTGGCCTTAACCACATGAGTAACTACTTGGGTCAACCTTAACCCGAAGTGAACCCTCAGGAAAACCTATAAATAGAATATACCTCAATATCATTTGGACACACATCTTCTCTTCTATTTTGTCTTGGTTCGCACAGGTTTGATGGAAGGAGTTCGCTTAAGGGTCTGAAATCATAGGTGAAAGGTTCGCTCTGGGTTAGGGTCTTCCGGATCCTGGTCGATGGCACATAACATAAGTTTTCCATCCACGATCACAGGCACAGAGCAGGCAAAAGAGCAATTGTCGCTCAAAGACAGTTCAATGTGAGTGACTCTGGGTTTAGAGGCAGATTAGAAGGTTCTAGTCCCTGGTTGCTCACATAGAGTAGCCATGGGAGCAACCTTGACATCTCGATCGCTCGCAAAACAATGATAATGGAGAAACTTTGGTGTTTTAGCTGTTCAATGCCATAGTGGCTCACATTAAGACCTCCTGAGAGCGACCCTGCAATCACATTTTCTCGCATACAGCGATATAGAGAGTGACCAAGGAGTTTCAATCGCACACAGTGAGTCATGATGAGGGCGACTAGAGTTCATATATAATATTTGACATCTTGGATTCAATTGACTTCAGTGATCTAGTAGATTTGTGTTTCTCTCTACTGTTATACATATTTGTAGATATGTAGATCTGATTTGTTAGTTTCCGCTACAAACATATGTATTGGGCTCATTGACAGTGACAACAGTTCTCAGCAGTGTTTGACACAGTAACAACAATATACAAAAGTTGACATCAATTTGTGACAAAACATTATAGCCATCAGTATGAGGGTTCTGATTCCTGGCATGATTAGATCCTTTTCATAGATATCATTATTGTTTTTGCTGCATAGATAAAGTTATGGATCATTGTACTCTCTTTTGCTAAATCATTTGATGATGATCTATAATGAGAATATTTACAAGGGTTTTCCCCATAGTGGGTTTTTCCTTGGTCTTGAACCAATCCGAGTTTCTCTATGTGTGTGCACACTTTCTTTTACTGTTCCTCTTATGTTCCGCTGCATTGATTATGATGGTGATGTTGTCTCTTTCTATGTTATTGCATATGCTGATGTATAATGGTGTAGATACGAATAATGTAATGATGATATGAGGTGAAATTAATTTATTAATGATGAAATGCAATTAGCAAAGAAAAGAAAAATGTCACCCTAAGAAAATTTAACATTATGCAGGGAGGCTACACCTTATCACTAGAGGCCAAAGATGTCCTGCATGGGATTTGAAATGAGGTGGAGGAGATAACATCCTATTGTGAGGGGAGCCTACTCCTTGAGCAATATCACAATAGGCCAAAAATGTCCCGCAATGAAATTTGAAATAAGGTAGAGAAGATAACATCTCATTATACCAACCAAAAGAATAGCATCCCATTGTCAAAACCAATGAATCGTCTTTTAATAAGAAAAGGATGATGAAAGTATATAGTGCAGTCATGGAAATTTTTAGGGGTTGATATTCGCAGGCGGGCTACTTTTCCATGGTTTTTCCAAAAAAATGATTCGCCAATTTCCATTTTTTTTCTAAAAGTGATTCACCCAAATTTTATAGTATAAAATTATGTTATCCTAAAAATCACCAAAAGAATATAGAGACTATATAAATTCATTAGAAATTTGGATATCGTTAGAAAACTATGACCAAACATTTTACAGTCTGCATATTAGGAACTCGTAAGATTCCCCAAGGTTTCTAAACTTTAAGTTAAATTTCGATCCTCAAAATCTTCCCTGAGTGCAGTTCTAAGAGGACGTTTGTGTTAACCAGCATAAATTCATGGTTTCAATACATGAAATGGGTCTGTTTAGCTGGCCTGAGGAAACACGTGCATATCTATGGGAATTTGAAGCTTGACAGGGAAATAACAAAGGTCCATTTCCTCTTTAAAATTTTGATTGCATTTTATTTTTAAATAATAATGTTAAAATAAAGATTTTATGAAAATTGAAACTGGCCTCTGTCAATAGCCAAAACCTAGCCACCAACCAATAAAGTCATTTGGGCTTTACACCTCTCTGTTCCAACGAGCCTTTCTTTAATTAAGTCTGATATGATTTTCATTACCCCAAAATCAAAATTGTCCTCTAGTTTTCTACCTTTCATTTGAATTATTGTCTTGTTTACCTACTATAAAATAAAAATATTGTGGAGATATGTTAATTTGTAAAGCATAATAAAGACTAGGAATATGATTTAAAGAATAGTTTTATGTGCCTTAAAGAGGGTTTGCTTCTCTCAACAATTTTTTTTTTGTATATCATAGATGTGTTAACTAGAATTGGATTCCATTAGGTCTCAAGGTTGATTCAGAGGCCTCCTGCACATGAGGTTGGGCTAAATCCTCAGTTGCGCCGCTTACCTTGCCTATTAAAAAGATAAATATATTGTCAAAGCATTTCATACTGGAATTGTATTGTACATTCACTATACATAGTTTTAAAAATAAATTCTCTCTATATGCTATGCTTTTGCCAATACTATTGTTTGTCTCTGGTCTCGATTTGGCCATGAAACTATGCCTAGGGTGTACAGAAACCCTCCACACACTAAGGCGCTAAACACAAAAGCGAGTATGCTTGAGGAAGGAAAGCTACATTTTCTAGGGCCTCTATCGCCTAATTGTATGTGTGGATTACAGATTCTAGAAATCTAAGAAATAACGAAAACCCAATTGGTATTGTATCCATGTTGACTTTGTATCCATGTTGAGTATATTAGGATGACCGCCTCTACGGCCTATGCTCCTAGGATGTGAAACAATAACCTATATTGTTGTGTTTAGTATTGTCTTTGGCTCCACCGTTGTAAGATATGAAGGGCTTCTCTAACTACCTTCGAACTAACTTAGCTATGGTAAACATGAAATAACATAATAAACAACTTGAATTAATTTGCGTAGCCATTACATTTATATAAAATTGGTGGATCAAAACAATCATCCTCTAAAATACCTAAATCTCTAAATCTTACATGAGTAAATTGAAGTTGGTCTTCTCCATCATTTAAATATTATTTTTATTTCTAGAACAATGAAACAATGATTACTTTACTATATAATGCTTAATATTTAACATTTTCAATAATAATGATTTTTCTTTTTAAAATTTATTATTAATAAATTCAATTTGTATTTTGAGAATCTCCATATTTAAAATTGTAAGTATATTTATTATTTTTTTTACTATAGATATTACCAATATCAAAATATCTTATCATATTTTTGATATTCATAACTTAAAAAAAACATTTCCAATACATTTATATTTAAATTTCAAATTATTATTTTAATGAAATATTAATAAATATTCACGGCTTTAAAAACAAGTAATTAAAAATGTATTATTAATATTATATATAATTTAATTCCAAAAGATATAATTAAAAATGTATGAAAAAAGTTTTTCAGTAAAAATTATATAAAATGTATTAATTTTTTTTTTGGCCAATACGTTTAGACCTTCATTATTAAATAATATTATTATAAAAACTCACTATTAACAAAATTTATTATAATCCCTTATCAAATATTAATATTATATATCATTTAATTTTGATGGAATATGTACTTTATAATGTTTTTCATAATTCATAATACTTTAAACATTAAAATAATTAAAAAAATGAAATTTTATATTTTATATATAACTAATTTGAATTGTAGAATTGCACGTTTGGGAAATCAGTTTAAAATTATGCAATAATAAATTTTTTGAATTGTAGAATTGTACACTTGGGAGATCAGTTTAAAATTATGCACTAATAAATTTTATGTTCAATTTTTAAGATTAGTTGAATTGAGTAACAATTAGTTTCAAATTTAAATTTAAACTAATTACAAATTATTCTCACGTATTAAAAAAAACTTGCCACTTTTCTATATTCACCTTTTGAAACTCTTTATAGATACAAGATTCCGACAGCTTTATTATTATTATTTTTCAAACTTTTTAAGTACATGATACATATAATGAATAATTTATTTTTCAAAGTGTTTTTTGGATAAGTGATTATTATAAAATCGGCTAATAGGGGGTTGATTGTAATAATGTTGTTTAATAATGCGGGTTGTTTTTAAAGTTTGTTGATGTTATCTTGGAAAAAAAGAAATTTATTTGCACCCATATATTTTATATGGAAATTATTGATAAGTTTTCGATAATTTCTTTTCATAATTGTTTTTTAAATGATTGCAACATCATTAAGATCATACATCTTTTTAGTCTAACAGAATAATTTAGGTAGGTTCAAGATTAAATTTAGTGGTTATCACTATAACCCTAAGAGTATATTTAATAGGAATAAGGTAGATATACTAGGAATTTATGGCTTAGTATAAGCTAAGACTCCAAGAGAGTGAGGGAGCCTATTCTTTGAACCTTATCACAAGGGCCGAAAGATGTCCTCATGTGGGATTTGAAACTAGATAGAGGGGATAACATCTCATCTGCTGGAAGCCTAATGTTATCACAACAGGCAAAAGATCCCCCATGAGATTTGAAACAAGGTTGAGGAGATAATATCCAATTGCTCAAAAAGCTTACTCCTTGAGCATTATCACAGTAGGCCAAAAATATCTCTAATAAAATTTGAAATTAGATATTAAAAAAAAAAAACAAAAAAAACAAAAAAACAAAAAAAAACAGGAAAAACCATCTCATTGTAACAATCAATAAAAAAATAACATCCTATTTTCACCACCACTAAATTATGTTTTAATGAAGAAAAAAAGACGAAGAACTCGTTTGCGTCAACCAACATGAGGTCATGGTTTCCATACATGAAATGGGCCTGTTTAGCTGGCTTGAGAACATGCGTGCATATCTATAGGAATTTGAGGCTTGATAGGGAAATAACAGAGGCTCGTTTCCTCTTTAAAATTTTGACTGTATTTTATTTTTAAATATTAATTTTAAAATAAACATAATCATGAAATTCGAAATTAGCTTTTCTCAATAGCCAAAACCTAGCCACTAGCCAATAAAGTAGTTCTAAAAGACCTTTCTCTAATGAAGTGTGCATATGATTTTCTTTACCTAAGTCTCAAAATTGTCCTCAAGGTTTCTACCTTTCATTCTAATAATTGTCTTATTTAGCTGCTATAAAATTAAAATACTATGGAGATTGTAATTTGTAAAGTGTAACAAAGACGAGGAATATTATTTAAAGAATATATTTACCCCGTAAGGCGTTCCCCTCTGAAATCAACTCCCCTATCTACCACTCTTCATCAGTGTACACTATCGGATCAAGTGTTAGATGATTGGAGAAAGGTGTACCATCGGATGAATACAGTTTCATATAATAACCGCTCGTGTTAACCAAACCGATGTTGTAAAAATTAACGTAAAGAAATGGGTTTCCGATATGAGCAGCACAGGTCGGGCGGAGAGATGGCGGAAAAATGAGGGGTCGAGGCCGATCAATGGAGCATAGCCGAGGATTTGATAAAATGGCTTCAGGTAAAAGACCCGAGGAGGCGCCTCGGCTTGGCTCGCGGAGCCACCAATTTAAAAAAAACACCCCTTGATTTCAAGAACATTAACTGGGCGCTCATACGCTTTGTTCCGCCCATAGGTGTACTTGCCTTTGCTCTTGGAACGGTTGGCAAGGGTTTTTACGTTTGGCAAGGATTTCTTTCTTCTGGCAGAAGAGAAATCCCTGGCTCATACAAGGGTTTTTACGTTTGGCAAGGGTTTCTTTCTTCTGGCAGAACAGAAAGCCCTCGCTCATACATTGAATGGCCTCTCTCCTTATACTGACTCATGAGTGATACCAATTTCAGAACAACGTCAATAGGAATTCCATCATGAAAAAATCTAAAAAGGTATGAGCTAGGACTTCATACAATATGATTCCTGATTACCCTTATGCGTTGGAGGTTACAAGGGATGGGCTGCAGAAAAAGTTTATAGAAAATTAACTCAGGATGTTCAACCTATTCCAACAAAGAAGTAACATCATAGTAACAAAATTACAGAAACAAGAAATAAGCCAAAGGTGCAACCTCCAAATTCTGCTCCTCTCTCAGATGTACCAAGTCAGCAGAAACCGAAGGTTGAAAAATGCAAACACCCGATGTCATTTAACGAAAAGAAGAAGCTTTTTCAAGATCTTGAAGAATTACCAGATGAGATGGCGATACCCATAATTACATTCTTAAGGAAGCACATTGGTCTAAGTCAGAATGAGGAGGAAATTGAAGTTGATATTGATGCTTTTGTTGATGATTATTTATGGGAGCTACAGAACCTTGTTTTGAATTGCCTCAAAGAGATAGGTGAAGGCACTAGAAATACACAGGCTTCGGCAAGGCTTCCTAATCCTGCAGTATGCTGTCCTAGTGCTATGACTGTCTCATATTTTAAATGTAGTCAAGAATGTCCATATCATCATTTGGTTATTTTCAATGTTCACCAATATTTGGTTTGTTTGTCCTTACGAGAGCCACTGACATTTTCTGTAATAGCCTGTGAATGCCAGGGTTGTATCACAATTGGAGAGTCAACCCACAAACGTAGTTCAACAAGGTTTGCTCTTTATTCTAGCCAGAATTTAAAGTTTCTATTTATTCTTTTTAGATGGAAATACTTCATTTCATTAATATTGTTCATGTAAGCATAAGTAATTTCAAGAACACTAACTAGGCACTCATACGCTCTGTTCCGCCCATAGGAGTACTTGCCTTTGCTCTTGGAACGGTTGGCAAGGGTTTTTACGTTTGGCAAGGGTTTCTTTCTTCTAGAAGAAGAGGAAGCCCTGGCTCATACAAGGGTTTTTATGTTTGGTAAGGGTTTCTTTCTTCTGGTGGAGGAGAAAGCCCTAGCTCATACATTGAATGGCCTCTCTCCTTATACTAACTCGTGAGCGATACCAATTTCAAAACAACCTCAACAGGAATTCCATCATCAAAAAATCTAAAAAGGTATGAGCTAGGACTTCATACAATATGCTTCCTGATTACCCTTATGTGTTGGAGGTTATAGGGGATTTGGCTGGAGATAAAGTTTATAGAAAATTAACTTAGGATGTTCAACTTATTCCAACCAAGAAGTAATAGCATAGTAACAAAATTACAGAAACAAGAAATAAGCCAAAGGTGCAACCTCCAAATTCTGCTCCTCTCTCAGATGTACCAAGTCAGCAGAAACCGAAGGTTAAAAAATGAAAACACCCGATGTCATTTAATGAAAAGAAGAAGATTTGTCAAGATCTTGAACAATTACCAGATGAGATGGCGGTACCCATAATTACACTCTTAAGGGAGCACATTGGTCTAAGTCAGAATGAGGAGGAAATCGAGGTTGATATTGACGCTTTTGATGATGATTATTTATGGGAGATACAGAACCTTGTTTTCAATTGCCTCAAAGAGATAGGCGAAGGCACCAGAAATACCCAGGCTTCAGCAAGGCTTCCTAATCCTGCGGTATGCTGTCCTAGTGTTATGACTGTCTTATATTTTAAATGTAGTCAAGAATGGCCATATCGTCATTTGGTTCTTTTCGATGTTCTCTAATATTTGGTTTGTTTGTCCTTACGAGAGCCACTGACATTTTCTGTAGCAGCCTGTGAATGCTAGGGTTGTATCACAATTGGAGAGTCAGCCCACAAACGTAGTTCAACAAGGTTTACTCTTTATTCTAGCCATAATTTCAAGTTTCTATTTGTTCTTTTTAGATGGAATTTATGCATTTCGTTACTGTTGTTCATGTAAGCATATGTGCATGTGTAGGTTGTGACCTTGGTGATGAATCTGTTGATGTTGGTGGGGATGAGATGCTTGCAATAAACTTCCCTAGTGTTGATATTGAGAAAGAGACGACAGTAGTTAGAATCCAATGTAGTAGCTCAAGTAGCTCAAGCAGTGATTATGGATCTTTCTCAAGTGGTATTGTATTTGGACAGGAATTAAGCCTTTCTCAAGTGGTGTTCTGTTTTAGAGTTCATTCATTTACTTTGGTCATTCTTTTTTATCAGATTCTATTCTAATTTATGACTGTCTTATATTTTAAATGTAGTCAGGAATGGCCATATCGTCATTTGGTTCTTTTCAATATTCACTAATATTTGGCTTTTTGTCCTTACGAGAGCCACAAACATTTTCTATAGCAGCCTGTGAATGCTAGGGTTGTATCACATTTGGAGAGTCAGCCCAAAAACGTAGTCCAACAAGGTTTACTCTTTATTATAGCCAGAATTTCAAGTTTCTACTTATTCTTTTTAGATGGAATTTTTGAATTTTGTTACTTTTGTTCATGTTAAGAATATGTACATGTGTAGGTTGTGACCGTGGCTCTGTGTTCAAATATGGAATTTGTTGTGCAACTTCAAGATATTGAAGACTCTAGCTAGATTGATCAAAATTTGTAGTCTACTATCTAGTCCCATTGAGCATAGGCAGAGAAAGGAACAACACAAGCGGGGGTAGAAATAAGAGAGCCAACGTATAAGGAGATGAAAAATCAAGTTTAGATCAAGGAGATACGCTAGAAAAAAACTCTGGCAGTCCAGTGGTAGAGGTCATCAGAAAGAGAATGGTACAACAAGGTTACAACAAAAACATTTCGATTATTTATGTTTGTCCAAGGGCTTGGTACATCAAGATATACTCTTACTTGATTAGCCACAGATTTAACAGAAGCAACAGAAAACCCACTCTATATGCAAAGGTAAATATGTAAAGGCAAGTTCTAAATGTTTGCATTCAAAAGTACTAAGGCTTATTTAGCACAGACTAAAAGAGCTAACATTTCCAAAATTTGTAGTAGAAAATTATACCAAGCAAGCATGGGGAACTTTATATATTGCTGACCAAGGTTGGGCAAAGTACAAACAAAAAACTTGCATACTTATAGGAGGAGTTTTAGGAATTTAACTATGAAGGATGTTGAGTATGTTGATCACTTTATGACTCCAATAATGAATGAAGTAAACCAATCAAAATTACATGGTGAAGATATAATTGACTACAAGATTGTTGACCAGGTTTAAAAGAGGCTACCAATAAAATTTGTTGTTTTATTTGTTGTCATTGAAAAATCAAAGAATCTAGCATAGCTTTGCATAAATGAGCTAATGGGATCCTTGCTATCCCCTATGACAAGTATGAACAAAGATGATGACTCCTTGGAAGAATTCCTTCGAATCACAAGCATATGTCGATAGAGGTAGAAAATGAACTACAATAATTGGGTAGATATAACAGATCCAACTCATAAAGAGATGGGCATTCAAGGTCAAACCAAGGAGATACACCACAAAACAACTCTAGGAGGTTAATAGTTTTTACTCGAAACAGAGTATGCAAGGTTCTTTTTCTTGTTGATTGAAAAACCCAGGGGACATAGTCTCTACATTTTAGAAAGCGATAGCACAACCTGTGTATTGGCCAATGTTCATTGTGGATTTGAGTATGTTAATCAATTTATGACTCTGGAAATGAATGTAGAGAACAAATCAGGAACGCATGGTGAATATATAAGTGACCATAAGATTGTTGAGAATGTTTTGAGGAGCCTGCAAATCAAATTTGATGTTTTAGTAGCTGTCATTGAAAAGTCAAAGAACCTAGAAGTTCTTTCCAAAGATGAGCTTTTGGGATCCCTTCATGATCACTGGTTCTAAAGGTTGTAACAGAGGTTTGTGAACTAAAGAAAATCTGAGACACTCTTGAGCAGCTCGTAGGCTCTACATTTTAGAAAGCGATAACGCAGCCTGTGTATTGACCAATGGTCATTGTGGATTTGAGTATGTTAATCAGTTTATGACTCTGGAAATGAATGCAAAGAACAAATCAGGAACGTATGGTGAATATATAAGTGACCATAAGATTGTTGAGAAGGTTTTGAGGAGCCTACAAATCAGATTTGATGTTTTAGTAGTTGTCATTAAAAAGTCAAAGAACCTAGAAGTTCTTTCCAAAGATGAGCTTTTGGGATCCCTTCATGATCATTGGTTCTAAAGCTTTTTCGTAGCGATTCATCAGGTGAGATACTAAAAAATTCTGGTATACCCACGAAGCAGATGACACATTTGTCTGAGGAATATTATTCCTGCAAGGCACCACTAGACTTTGCCCCTTTCAGATGGCCTAGGGTTTGTAAGTCAGTGCAGATAGAAGAAGAATCAATGGGTCATGTGCCTACAAGAGCCCATAGTGCTATAACTTTACCTCCCTCGATTTCAACTAGAACTTCATGAGCATCCCCCGAAGAAATTGGGGGCTATTTCAATTGGAATCTCTCTCATTTAAACAGAGAATTGATTAAAGTCTTTGAGGGTTCTCTGCAGTGAGAAAATATGAATGACTACCAGGATGAGGATATAATTGAATTGAATGCACACGAATCTGGATTCTTTCCTAGGAGCAGTACCTTTAGAGCCCCCTACAAGTCCCAAATCATCATCATTAATTCCGGCAACCAATTCCAATAGCCTTGGTCTAGTTAGCCCATCATTCAATGACACCCCTCAATTCCATGTGGTTCCTAAGCTAAAGGTTTCGGATCCATCCAACTCATTTCCTGGGCTTTGTATAGAGAAAAACTTTGACAATATGTTACCGATTCGGCAGAAGATGAAGATCATTCAATCAAGAATAGCAATGTCGAAATTACACCGATGCCTTTTAGTCCTGCAAAGAAGGCCTGCACAAATTCACTTTGGGGTGTATTTTCTTGTAGTTCCCTGGGAAAATGTTTTGCAGCAAATCGTTGAAACAACAGATGGAAAAGGTCAAGCAACCAGTGCCGGCAATTATGCGACAGAGCAAAGACCAGAAATTATGTTGTAGTTCTCAGGGTGTGAAAGATGATGCCCCTTCAGTTGAGTGCGAAGAAAATGAGTCAGTATTCATGTCTACTGTAATCGTGGAGGTGTTCAGATTTTTTTTCATTTTTTTTATTAATGCAAAAAGAGAGTACATGATTTAGTATTTGTCTATAAGATTTTCTTATATCTCTTATGTCTATTTTCTTTCTACTATTTTAGATATTGTTTCTGTGATCTACCTTATATTCATCCATATCAAATTAAACTACATATTGTCCAAAAGAAACAAATTTACAGCATGTGTATCCAACATTTTAACCCCCAAAAATACCCATAGCATAGCTTCTCTTATCGGTAAGATTTTCTGTTTCTTGTACATGATCTTGTATCTGTCTATAAAAAAATTTCATGTCTCCTAAATCTCTCATGTCTATTTCCTTTCTTTTTTAGAGTTTCTTTATGTGATCTACCGTATATTCATCTATGTCATATTAAATTAAACTGCATATTGTCCAAAAAAACACACAAATTTAAAACATGTGTATCTAACATCTTAACCCCCAAAATACACATAGCATAATTTCTCTTATGTTTCCAGATCATATTGTCCAAAAAACACACAAATTTACAACATGTGTATCCAACATCTTAACCCCCAAAATACCCATAGCATAATTTCTCTTATGTTTCCAGATCATATCATCAGTGGCCTCCTAAGTAAAATTAATGCATTCAACATTTGTCATTACATCCTGAATAAAAGTTGCAAAATGAATCTTACCAGGTTCCTTTGTGATGCCTTGCTTTGAAAGGAGATCGACAATCTGGTTTTTTTCCCTGTATATATGAGCAAAATCTATTTGTTGGAAAGTACTTACCAGGTGCTGAATCCGCCTCATCCAGTTTGATAAAATAGGAGGATTAAACAGAGTGTAATTCTTGACCCAATCAATTATGCCCTTAGCATCTCCAAATAAGCTCTCTAGTCCCAGCCATTTTGCTCTTATGAGGACACCCCATAAAGTGATAATTTTAGCTCTATTGTTGGTCCCATGACCTCCCTCCCAACATAAATGGTAATAGTTGTCCGACTCCAATAGAATGACTGCACCGAAATCACATTTTCTGTGCAAGCATGCCCCATCAAAAAACCCCACTGGAAAGTCCTTCTAGATACCTAGGAATCTGAATTTTTTAGTCGGCCTTATTTCCGCAAAATAGGCACCAGACTTAATGATAACTTCCTGCACAATTGCAACATTCTGTTAACAAATTAGTGCATTCCAACTCCTCCAGATTGACTAAATAATGTAAAAGCATCCAGAACAATAGATAAAGCATCCAGAACCCCCTTCCAGACTGCCATAACAAATGCACATTGAAGTAACAAATGAACAACATCTCCATTCCCCCGCTTGCACATATGACAAATAATTGGACCAATAAAGCCCCTTTGTTGAGGATTCTTCCAAGTAAGGATGTTGTTGTGTAGTGCCAACCAACAAAAGCATTTGACTTTCTGTGGTATGTCCCATTTCCACGATTCCTTAAACCACAAGTAGTAATTGAAATCCTTTTCAACCATATTTGTAAAAATCGAAACTAGTGATCGGACTGGTCGACTTAATAAATCGGGTTTCAAACTGGAACTAGTCAAACCAAGACTAGTCAGGTCTAAATGAATCGGTCTTTAAAAAATACATGAAATGATTAGTTTTTAATAAAAAAAGCTATTTTTAAGATTTAAAACCATGATTCCAAACGAGTAGAGACAAAATATGCAAGGTTTTCTCATCTATATACCATGTAAACGTGAATATAATGTAAAGACGGAAATTTGAAGCGGAAACTAGAGTTCCTTGCAGGCTGGTCGAAGAAATCACTCGAAGCGATTGGTGGCAGTTCACTGCAGTTTGGTGGGATGATCTTTTGTGAAAAGCAATATGGATTTCTTCGTCTCCTCGAAGATCCAACAAGCCAGCTTCTTGACTGGGGTTTCCCTTCAACACCGAATATTGCCCAGCAGCCATCGTACCATAAAAAGCCTTCCGTGTAAGGCTCAGGAAAGCCTTTGGAAACCCCATGCCATCACAGGGAAGAGTAAAACATATATGGAACAATGAAGAGATCCATGCTTTTAGGGAAGAGTTTCCTTCTTATATATCGACCCCGCACCAGGTTGAAAGGGCCTAAATCATTCTTTATTCATGATTCTCTAAATCATCTATTTTTTGGTATTAATAAAAATTTCCTCTGTATTTGGCCAGACAAGCTGAGGTCCATACATTACCACCATTACGACTATGATGCGCCTATTGACGAATATGGTAGGCAAGAGTTGGTGATGCCAAACTTTGTTTTGCAATTAAAGAGTGTGTGGGGTCTAGGAACCCCCATCCCCCACCTTTTTTTTTCTTCTTCTTGAAAAATCTACCCCTAGGTTGCAATGAGCATTGCAAAACAAGTATGCTTCAATTATCCTTCCACAATCAGAAAGTTAGGAACTTTTGTAAGTCCGTATTTGTATTTTCTCCTTTTATTTGAAATAATTTTGTACTCCATAACCATTGAAGTGCATACTTTGATATAGGATTGACTTAATGGATATACAGGAACTTAGATCGGAGATTATTCTAAATGGGAGTTTACATTCCACTCAAATTGTTTTTGTTGAAATGGCTTGAATCACCAACAACATAACCACAAGTTTAAGATAACAAGTTATAAATCTCAACTTTGTTTTTGTTAAAATGGCTTGAATCGTCAACAACATAACCACAAGTTTAAGATAATAAGGTATAAATCTCAACTTTGCTATTACTCTGATTCTGTACTTTATCAATAAAGTGTAAAAATCAATGAAGATGATCTGTGAGACAATAGAACCCAGTTTATGATAAAAAAAAAACACTAGTAAAGAAACAAAATTACATAAAATGTTGAGTTATTTCTTCTATATTATTGTTTCTTATACCATTGCCTTCTGAGTTTTCTTTGCAACATGTGGTGCAAATGCTAGTTATATACCTTAAAAGAAGATCTGGTTCTCTAAAGAAAGATTTTTGCATATGATAAATGGGTTAGTTGGCGTTTGATTCCACTAAGTCTCAAGATCGAATTCAGAGGCCTATAGACCATGAGGCTGAAGTACATCCTCAGCTGCTTCGCTTACCTCACCTATTAAAAAATAAATAAATTGCGAAAGCATTTCACACTCGAATCGTATTTTCCATTCGCTCTACATGGTTTTAAAAAACAATTCGCTCTATATGCTACTGTTTGTCTGGGGTCTGGATCTGGACATGAAACTATGCCCAGGGCATACAGAAACCCTCCACAGACCGGCACTAAACGCAAAACACAAAACATAATATGCTTGAGGAAGGAAAGAGTATTGTATCCATGTTAATTGAATTTGAAAAATATTTAGTATATTAAAATGACCGCCTTTACCTATGCTCCTAGGCTGTGAAACAATAACTTATACATTGTGTCTAGCATTGTCTCCGGCTTTGCCGCTGTAAGATATGAAACTATTACATGGGTGCTCTAGCTACTTTCGAACAAAGTTACCTACGGAAAACATGAAGCAGCATAATAAACAACTTTCATTAATTTGTTCAACTATTAAATTTATATAAAATTGGTGGATGAGCGTTTGAAATGATTAATCTTAGATCAGTCAATTGAAGTTGATCCTCTAGGTCATTTGAATATCATTTTATTTTCTATGATTTGAATATTATTTTATTTTCATCTCATAGACAATATAAAAACAACACTGACCTAATAATTAATTTATTACATGATAATTACTATTTACCATTTACAATAATAACCATTTTGAATTTTTTAATTTATTAATAATAAATTCAATATTATTTTATCTTTATACATTGAACATTAATCTTTAATGTTAAATATTTTAAATATATTTAATATATTTGATCATTAATATTTTCAATATAAACATATCTTATCATATTCTTAATTTACCCAAAATAATCCATTTTTTAATATATTTATATTTTAATTTGAAATTATTATTTTAATAATTTAACGAAATATTAATAGCTTTACAAACATGAAACTAAAAACTTATTATTAATATTATATATAATTTAATTCTGATTGAGTATCTAATTTAAAATGTTTTTTCACAATTCATAATATAATTTAAATATTAAAATATTTTAAAAAATAATCTTTATATATAATTAATTTAAATTGTGAAATTATTTACCTAGAAAATAAGTGAAAAATTATGCATTAATGAATTGTATGTTAATTTTTATAATGGGTTAAATTGTGTAATAATAGAATTCAAACCCAAACCGAAGCCTGAGCTAATTACAAATTCGTCTAACACATTTGGAAAAAAATCATTGTTATTATATATTAATTTTGTTTTATTTTAAAAATAAAATAACTTTTATTAAAACTTTTCAAATATTATAAATATTTAAAATACATCAAATACCACTTTTCTTTATTCACTTATTTCTTTTCAAACTCCTTACATATACAATCAAATAATTTCAAACTCTTTACATATACAATCAAATAATTTAAGTGCAAACTCTTTACAGATACAAAATTCCAACAACTTTATTATTCAAATAATTTACGTACATGATAGTATAATGAATGATTTAGCTTTTTAAAGTGTTTTTGGTTGATTATAGTAATGTTGTTTAATAATCAGGGTCGTCCTTAAAGCTGGTTGATGCCATCCAGCAGAAAAGGAAATTTATTTGCCGCCATATATTCAATTACGGGGCTGGCAATACACAGAACATAGCCACCGTTCAATAAATTCTGGTGTCCCGAATCATATTGGTCCAAAAGGTCTCTATATTTCACTTACACGAATAATTATTTTATTTTATATGGCCGCCGTAAAAACGATTGTTGAGGGAATATGTTTGTTTGTACAGTTGAACGAAGACCATATATGAAGATTCTGCTTTTGCTGCTTCAAGATGCCCTAGACAGATAAAGAAATATTTAATTTATTATTCGTATATTGTAAAAATAATTTAAGCGCCGAGCAGGGCCGGGCTGATGTGGGTTTGGGTTCCATCGGGAATCCAAGGGTACGCATGAACAACCAGTTCTCAGAGAAAGGGTATATTTTGCTTTATTATAATAGTATTTAGTTGGCTGTTATTTGTCTTTTTTAATTACAGTGTAGTTGATACATTTTATGTTTTTTGATTGATTTGAAATTATACAAAAGATGTTTGATGCGAAAGAATTTAAATGACATTATTCTTCAAAAAGTTTATATATATATATATATAAAATTAAAGATTAAAAAATTAATTTTATAAATAATTTATATCTTAATATTAGGGGATGTGTATGTTTGTTGAAATAGGATGATGTATATTTATGTGAGTTTTTCTAAAATAAAATAAAAAAATTTAAAATCATATTTTAAATAAAAAATAATGTCTCTTGTAAAAAAAATATAGGTGAATTAAATGTTTAAATCTTATATTTTTAAAAAATAATTCAATAAAATACTTAAAGTTTGAAGACAAAATAAATGAAAATTGATTTTGGAAAATATCTCAAATTTTCAATTATCTAAATGATAAAAAATTTAGTTAAAATAAATGAAAATTGATTTTGGAAAATATCTCAAATTTTCAATTATCTAAATGATAAAAAATTTAGGTAAAATAAATAAAAATTGATTTTGGAAAAAATCTCAATTATCTAAATGCTAAAAAATTTAGTTAAAATAAATGAAAACTGATTTAAATATCTCAAATTTTCAATTATCTAACCAGTTATTACCCAATAAACTTTTTAGACCATCACATTACATATCTCCCTGGGATTTAACGTATGCCCTGTTCAACTTGTTACCATTTCAGTGACAGGCTTTGACATGTAAAATTTGTTACCGCTGCTTATCCTTGTGAGAATTTCATTTGCCCTGCGATATCATTTATTCTTTTTTTTTTGTATTGACGGCTGGACAGTTCATCCTTTTCGTTCGACTCCACAATGCTGTTCGAAACGTAATGTTGAGAATTTCTCAAAAAATTGGAAGATATCCCAAATGGTTCTTAAAAAATGTGGGAAAGAAAGATAAGACAGGAGTGAGTGAGATTGTAAATCATATTTTCTAAAGCGTCTCTTTTTAGAAAATCAGAACGGGTAACTCACATAAGGTTATTACGTGGTTCTCACGTTTTAAGTTATTGGTTGTTTGTCAATAACACGAAAGTATTTTCAAAGATAGGGATCCGTGGTTCTCAGCTTTCTTTTATTCCACAATTTTGGCGAATGTAGCGGCACTTAAAATATGATGCGTTATTGGTTAACTTTAGAATAATTTTTTTCTTTTCAAAATGCTACGATCCCAGATGGTTGCATCATCTGATGCAACAACAACGTATCTAGATGGTTGCATCAACTGATAGCAACAACAACGGATCATGTCGCAGCAGTGATTGGAACCCCAACTGATAGCAACAACAACGTATCATGTCGCAGCAGTGATTGGAAGCCCAACGTATCATGTCGCAGCGGGATTGGAACCCATCAACTGATAGCAACAACAACGTATCATGTCGCAGCGGGATTGGAACCCGGGTAGAGAGGTTATTATTAAACCCACTCCACCACTCAAGATAATATCCATTGACAACTTTATAAATTCAAAGTAATTTTATTAATCCATATTTTTATCCCAAAGAAGTTCAATGGTGAAAGCATGGAAGCATCAATCAAATACATATATTCCTAATAAAATAATACGTTTCATACAGGCAGCATGAATCGACAGCATAAAGATAATTGATTTACTATGTAAGAGATAATATAAGAGATAATATGTGGGACTTAATTAATGATCGAGGTAAATGATGATTATATATATTACATATCTAAGAAAGATAAAGTTTAATTATCAATTCAATTTTGTAAATTTTATTTAATATTTTTTAAAATATATATAATTTTATTAATAAAATTATTATATTTTAATAAAATAACATAATTTCAAGATAATAAAGAAGTGTAGTTTTATCACAGTAAGGGAATAATTACATCGTAAGGCGTTTCTCTCTGAAATGAACTCTCATAAATGCCTTTTTGTCCTAATCTTAATCGTCAGATCCATTGTTACATGATTCAAGAATGATGTGCCATCCAATTTAATTGGAAAACATTAAAAAAACATTAAAATAACTCTTAAGGTAATTAGTTAATTAAAAAATAATTAATTGTCATTTGTCGTTCTCGTTACCCTACCCAACTTGTCTGTCTACCTAGCGAGTCCGTCTCGCACGCGCGGATAGCCGCATTTTCTGCAGAGAAGGGTGGGGGGTGAATACCTTTGCTGCAGGAGGATGAGGAGGGCCACAGAGGGCGAGGGGCGAATGCCTTCTTCTACGAAGCACGAGGATGAGGAGGATTACGTAGGGCCACTTTTTCTACAGGAGGCGGAGGGCCAGGAGGATGAGGAGGGCCACAAGGAGGATTAATCAGTTGGCAGTTTTGCCCTACATTTGAATCTGGCAGCCTTTGCATGAGAACCGGTTATGGTGGTAGTTATTAGGTTATGGTATACATTATGCGGTTGTTGTTCTCATTTCTCATCTTATATCACATTTCTCATCTCATATCAGTATTTGCAATATTTGTAGCCTTCTCATATTAATATTTGCAGTATTTGAAGCCTTCACATAGCAGCCTTCAGCATATTTGCAGTGTTTCGCCTATCAAGTTAGTTAATTTACCTCCAGATTTCCCTTTTCATGTTGTTGAGCTTTCTATCGGCACTCATTCATTCTACCATCCTTCTTTGCTTTATGTTGCCTGCCTTTACTATTGTCAACCACTATTCCATTTTGATTATATGCATTCCTGTTCCTGAGAGCCTGCAACTCAACTGTATGGAGTGTTTCCTTATGCAGCTTATTTTGGGGTCCAGTATGTGCGTTCACTGTGACTGTAGATGGAAAATAATGTTATTGTTTCCTTTGGAACTCATTTTTTGGGACAACCCCTGAAGAACATTAGGCCTGTCTTTCCCAGTCCTGGCAATGCCTTATTTCGAGCCCTGCACCATTCCTACCATGGTTCTTTTTCTTGTATGGAATGACAGCACTTGAGTCCCTTGCATTTTTCTAAACCTCGGCCTAAATGTGATCACATTGAGACTTACCTCGAGATTTCCATTTTCATGTTGTTGAGCTTTCTGTCAACACTCATTAGCACCTTAATATTATTTCAAGGTACTATTTTTTAAAATTTTTGTTATTTTGTTGTTTGAAGCCATTGAAATTCATTATTGCACACGAGATTACCACTCGAGCCGTTTCTTGGTTGTGGGTTTTTTTATGCGGCTTATTTAAAAAATGTTTGCAATATTCAAGGCTCAGGTTATTTATTTATGTTTTGTAGGATTGTAAATATTTTATGGAAGATAATATCAATGAACCAAAAAATAATTCTTGTAATACTCAAGGCTCAGGTTAATTGTTTCTGTTTTCTAGGATTGCAAATCTCTTATGGACTTCTTGTAAAATTTATCTAATCGAGTATTTGTGAAAAAAACTCAATGCTGGTTTAGAAACAAAACCTTGCATACTCTGTTTCCAATAAAAACTATTGATGGAAAACTGCCATTGGCTTCGAAGTTCAGATTCTCTCTAAGGAACCAAGTTGCTGATGCATTTTATTCATTCCAAGTTTTTCATGTTTTTCTTCTGCCCTTCATCATCGAGCTCTTTTTTTCTCTCTTCCCTCCGATGCTCTTTTTATCCACAACTAACTTGCATATTTAAAGGGTTGCTTTGGAAGTTCAAATTTCAAACCCTTACCCTCCTACACAACCTTTGGTTGCATTTATTATGATCAACCACACACTACCTAAACAAAAAGAAACAAAACCTTGCATACTTTGTTTCCAATAAAAATTGTTGATGGAGAACTGCCATTGGCTTCCAAGTTCAGATTCTCTCTAAGGAACCAAGTTGCCAATGCATTTTATCCATTCAGAGTTTTTCATGTTTTGCTTCTACCCTTCATCATCGAGCTGTTTTTTTCTCTCTTCCCTCCAATGTCCTTTTTATCCACAACTAACTTGCATATTTAATGGGTTGATTTGGAAGTTCAAATTTCAAATCCCTACCCTCCTATAGAACCTTTGGTTGCATTTATTCTGATCAACCACACACTACCTAAAAAGATAGGCTTGTCTGTAAAATTTTCATAAGTTTTGTCGATTGGTTTAGGATCAGTACAGATCCATCTTAAATACAGAGGGATCCAATTTATTCATGTGAAAATTTTCAGTCTTGTTATACCTCAGGACAAAATTGCAATTCAGTCCTGCTATGCCTCAGGACAAAGCTTCAGTTCTTTTCGAAAAAATATCTTCACCGACGTATTAAGAATTGGAAAGGTGTTACAGGCTACCTGTTGATAAGATTCCCTCTTCACTTGAAATCATGTGCCTATACTCACAACAAGTTAGAAACAACAAACAAAACCAAATAGGTGTGTGTTTCATTTCGAACCTAACACATTTTTGTGAAATAGTTCATCATTTTGTTATTGAGAACCAACAAACATATAAACGAAACGTTGCATCTACTTCATAGTAATACATAATCGCTTCGGTAGATTGCAGTCTTATTGTGGTGGTGTGGAAATTTTATAAAACATTTGCACCTAGACAATCCATCAGCATAACATAATTATATATGTAGCTCCATCTGCACATATAATCAACAACACATCTACACTACACATTTAAAGAAGCATAGAACATATACTGACAGGGCTTCTACCATATTATATGTTCTATGAAGTTAAATGCATGCAATAGATTTAAATGAAATGAAATTTATACATATCCTCCTATCATAGAAATGAAATTTATACCTATCCTCCTCTCCTTTATCTATGGGAGATCATCAACCATTAGAGTGTGAGAGTTATTTGGGTATGTGACCGTTCTTTGGGAGAAACGGATAGATTTTTGTCCAAATATGTCTAGGTCATTTTTACACAATGACATCATATTTTGGACATTTAGTGGAAAGATGACATCGATAGGTCTGTCTATAACAGTGTCATAAGTTTTTTCGATTGGTTTAGGATCAGTATAGATCAATCTTAAATATAGAGGGATCCAATTTCTTCACATGAAAATTTTCAGTCCTCCTATACCTCAGGACAAAGCTCCAATTGAGTACTGTTATGCCTGAGTTCTGCTATGCCTCAGGACAAAGCTCCAGTTCTTTTAGAAAAAATATCTTCACTAGCGTATTAGGAATTTTAAAGGTATTACAAGGTACCTGTTGATAATATTCCCTCTTCACCTGAAATCTTATGCCTATAATCGCAACAAGCTAGAAAAAACAAACAAAACCAAACAGGTGTGTGTTTCATTTCGAACCTAACACATTTTTTTGAAATAGTTCATCATTTTGGTATTGATAACCGACAAACATATAAACGAAACATTTCATATACTTCATAGCAATACATAATCGCTTCGGTAGATTGTCTTACTATGGTGGTGTGGAAATTTTATAAAAAATTTGCACCCATACAATCCATCATCGTAACATGATTATATATGCATCTCCATCTGCACATATAATCGGCAACACATCTACACTACACATTTACAGAAGCATAAAACATCTACTGACAGGGCTTCTACCGTATTATATGGGCTATGAAGTTAAATGCATGCAATAGATTTAAATAAAATGAAATTTATACATATCCTCCTCTCATAGAAATGAAATTTATACCTATCATCCTCCTCTATCTATGGGAGTTGATCAACCAATAGATTTTGAGAGTTATTTGGGTTTGTGGTCATTCTTTGGGAGAACTGGATAGATTTTTGTCCAAATCTGTCCCAGGTCATTTTTGCATAGTCACTATCTTATTTTGGACATTTAGTGGAAAGGCGATGTCGATAGGTCTGTCTGTAACAGTTTCATAAGTTTTTTCGATTGGTTTAGGATCAGCATAGATCCATATTAAATACAGAGGGATCCAATTTCTTCACTTGGAAATTTTCAGTCCTGCTATACCTCGGGACAAAGATCCAATTTAGTCCTGCTATGCCTCAAGACAAAGCTCTAGTTATTTTCAAAAAAATATCTTCATCAGCATATTAGGAATTGGAAAGGTGTTACAAGGTACCTGTTGATAAGCTTCCCTCTTCACCTAAAATCATGTGCCTATACTCATAACAAGCTAGAAGCAATAAACAAAAGCAAACAGGTGTGTGTTTCATTTCGAACCTAACAAATTTTTTTGAAATATTTCATCATTTTGGTATTGAGAACCAATAAACATATAAACGAAACATTTCATCTACTTCATAGCAATACATAATCACATCAGTAGATTGTCTTACTATGGTGGTGTGGAAATTTTATAAAAAATTTGCACCTAGACAGTCCATCAGCATAACATAATCATATATGCAGCTCCATCTGTACATATAATCAGCAACACATCTACACTACACGTTTACAGAAGCATAAAACATATACTGACAGGTCTTCTATCGTATTATATGGGCTATGAAGTTAAATCCATGCAATTGATTTAAATGAAATGAAATCTATACCTTTCCTCCTCTCATAGAAATGAGATTTATACCTATTCTCCTCTCCTCTATTTATGGGAGATGATCAACCATTAGAGTTTGATAAGTCTTGTGCATGATGATTTGCTCTATCCACTTAGGTAACATGCCATCTATTTTTCCTCATGATTTTCATCCTCGATATGATTCAATCCACTTTGTGATCCATTGAGGTATAAGGAGTGTGCCTATAAATATTTGTACACATTTTTCTGTTAATATATTTAGCTACATTTATTAGTTTTACATATAAAAATAATAATTTATTTTATAAATTAAGATTTATCCAAATACCAAATTAATGTATAAGACTCCTTATTTGTGAAAAGAAGGTCACTGTTTGTTTATAAATATAACCTTGCATACTTTGTTTCTAATAAAAACTATTGATGGAAAACTGTGATTGGCTTCTAAGTTCAGACTCTCTCTAAGGAACCAAGTTGTTGATGCATTTTATTCATTTCAAGTTTTTCATGTTTTGCTTCTGCCCTTCATCATCAAGCTCTTTTTTGCTCTCTTCCCTCCAATGTCCTTTTTATCCACAACTAACTTGCATATTTAATGGGTTTCTTTGGAATTTCAACCATCATAATGATTGGTTTCATATTCTGAGTGAGAAGTCTATTTTATTCATGCACATTACTAAATACATCTTTGTATTAATTCAAGATTACTATATTCCTATGTCATACATTCCACCATGATGAGGTGGATGCTTTAGAAAATGGTCTCATCCTAGAAATCATTGCACTTTTTATGTTCTTATTTGTTTTATTGTCCATTTTTACATTTGTGATTTTCTCATCCTTCTCTACCTTTATCAGTAACCCTCACGTATAATTTTCATGTGGTCATGTAATATTTCACTTAATGTTGCAATGTCTTCCAACAAGCTCAACTATTCATGTTATAAAGTCTACTACCCTTATATATAACCCTCAGATATAAAACCCTAAGATATAATTTTTATGTGTTCATGTAATTTTTTGCTTACAAGATCAACTATTCATATTATAGAGTCTACTACCCTTATCTATAGATATTTGTAGAATTAATTCAATTATAAAAGTTCTCTCAATTCATTGGATAATAACATCAAATCCTAATTTTATTCTCCAAAACCAATGACTTATCCTTGTATTGATTCAAGGGAACTAGGTTGGGCCCTCTATTATAAAAGGAGATCCTAGTTTCTTGGCAATTTAGGGATACTTTGATTCATCAACTCCTAGAATTGAATGTGCAAGTGCAAGATAATATCAATGAATCAATAAACAATTTTTTTTAATATTCAAAGCTCAGGTTAATTGTCTATTTTGTAAGATTGTAAATATTTTATGGAAGATAATATCAATGAATCAAAAAACAATGTTTGCAATACTCAAGGCTCGGGTTAACTGTTTATGTTTTCTAGTATTGTAAATATTTTATGGACTTGTAAAATTTGTGCAATCGGGTATTTATGAAAAACAACTCAATATTGGCTTAGAGACATAACCTTGCATACTCTGTTTCCAATAAAAACTATTGATGGAAAAATGCCATTAGCTTCCAAGTTCAGATTCTCTCTAAGGAACCAAGTTGTTGATGCATTTTATTCATTCCGATTTTTTCATGTTTTTCTTATGCCCTTCATCATCGACCTGCTTTTTTCTCTCTTCCCTCTAGTGTCCTTTTTATCCACAACTAACTTACATATTTAATGGGTCTCTTTGGAAGTTCAAATTTCAAACTCTTACCCACCTACATGACCATTGGCTGCATTTATTCAAATGGAAATGCATTTCAAAAATGATAAATAAATAATAAACAAAATAATTTTGAAATGGGCATGGAGGAAAACCTATGTATGCAGGATGAGAATATGGGAATTTAAAAATCAAATAGAAAAGTACAAAATATTACCACCAAAATAAAAGGAAGCGGGTCTATATGTGAACTCGGGAGAATAACTTATCGAAAAAGGAAGCGGGTGTGTATGTATACGAACAGAGTTATTTGGGTATATGACCGTTCTTTGGGAGAACTCGATAGATTTATGTCCAAATTTGTCCCAGGACATTTTTACACTGTTACTATCTTATTTTGGATGTTTAGTGGAAAGGCGATGTCGATAGGTCTATCTGTAATAGTTTCATAAGTTTTTTCGATTGGTTTAGGATCAGTATAGATCCATCTTAAATACAGAGGGATCCAATTTATTCACGTGAAAATTTTTAGTCCTGCTATACCTCAGGAAAAAGCTCCAATTCAGTCCTACTATGCCTCAGGACAAAGCTCCTATTATTTTCGAAAAAATACCTTCACCAGTGTATTTGTAAATAAGGTTTCCCCCTCGAAGAGGTTTATTTCTAAGGCGTTCATCTATCTTTTCTATCTTTTTGTGAGCTGGTTTCATAACATTTGGTATAATGGAGAATGATATTCCAGAGAAGCAGAGGATTGATGTTTCCATAGGGACATTAAAGGATAACATTCAACATGAGGTTTGTCTTTGGGAACCTGATTCATTGCATAAGGCATTCAGGTTGGCAAGAATAGTGGAAAGCAAAATTATGGAAACAATGAATTCTACCCGTCACAACTATAAACATGGAAGTGTTGTTTCTCATAGCCTTCCACAACCTACAATGGTGACACCACAACAATTGGAAGAAAAAATAGAAAAAGGGCTTTGTTACAATTGTGATAGAAAATGCACTAAAGGTCATAAGTGTGCTGAGAAGAAATTATTTTACATATATTATGAAAAGGAGGAAGAAAATAACCAAGAAACATCAAAAGAAGAGGATATACACCAGGAACCAACCCTAGAGAAAGAAGAAATGAATCCGACCATATCTTGTAAAGCATTGGCAAGAATTACCATTCCTCAAACTCTCAAGATAGAAGGACATATCAAGAAGAAAAAGATTCAAGAAGTGAAAGATCACATTGAGAAAGAAGAAATGAATCCAACCATATCTTGTAATGCATTGGCCGGAATTACCACTCCTCAAACTATCAAGATAGAAGGACATATCAAGAAGAAAAATGTTCAAGAAGTGAAAGATCACATCGAGCATCAAGAAATGAATCCGACCATATCTTGTAAACCATTGGAAGAAATTACCACTCCTCAAACTCTAAAGATAGAACGACATATCAAGAAGAAAAAGGTTCAAGCAGTGAAAGATCACATCGAGCATCAACAACAAGTTCTTCAACTTTTAAAGGATAAGGCCACTTTGGTGTAGAATCGAATGAAACAATAGGTAGATGAACATCACAGTGAAAAATGTTTTGATGTAGGTGATTGGGTATTTTTACGGCTACATCTCAAGCAAGCTATTTATGAGAAGGAAATCTTGGCAATACTACATGCACATAAGAAATGGCGACCTTACCCAGTGGGAAGACATTTCGGGGTAAAAATGGATCATGATACTCTTAAATACTTTTTATAACAAATATTATCTTTAGAAGAACAGAAAAAATGGGTCACAAATATGTTGGGTTATGACTTTGACATCATCTTTAGAAAAGGGAAGAAAATGTTTGTTGCAAATGCACTCTCAAGAAAGGATGAGGATGTGGAAGCATTGTTTTGTGCTATTTCTATTATCCAACCAGATTGGATACACGAAGCAAGGGATGAGTGTAAAAAGGATGAAGAAGTGTGGCCACTCATTCAAAAGTTGTAGAAGATCCCAATTCAAACAATATTGCCAAAACTTGAAGAGGAAGGAAAAATCATATTGGAACCTAGAGCAATCACATAAACAAGAACCAACAGCTACAAAATCGATCAATTTCAAAGTATCTCATCAAGTGGAAGAACTTACCCGTTGAAGATTCCAATTGGGAGGACAAGAATTTTATACAGAAGCATCAAGAACTACTCAAGCATCGAGGACAACAATTTTTTAAGGAGAGGGGCATGTTAGGTCCCTATACTACTAGTGTAACCCATTATTGTTATTAGTACAACCCCCTTATTATATTTTTGTACCCATGTAGTCCCCATATTGTTACTATTGTTTCCCATAGAAGCCCATGTAGGAATTTACAGGGTAAGTTCCTCAGACAGAACACCAAAAGGACACCGCTCACAACTAGATCGCAGATCAATACACCAGTATTTTGACGTGGTTAAAACCCTCAAAGAGGGAAATAGTCCACGGCCTGAGCCAACGCGACCACTTCAGGCAATTTATTAATAAAAGAATGAAAATTTACATATGTTTCTCTCATGCACGAATTACCCTACAAATGACCCTCCATGCGCTTTAAATAAAATTCATGGACCAATCGGGTGTCAAGCCACAGATCAAGTGTTGGTAATACCGAGGAGAGAATGAACTGTTGGATCACTACATATCATGACCGTCGGATTGTAAGTTACAAAATGTACAACGGTAAAGAAACACACTTTACCTAACTCTATACCTAACTCTACACTAGACCAAGTTGTACTTAACTATTTCCTATGTGTCGGAATATCCTAACATCTCCCCTTAAGAACAACTTGGGATAGGATTGAAGGATTTACAAATATGACACAATAGGAGAAGGAAGGAGGCACTAGATCCTATCCCCCCTTAGTGACAACTTCCTGAACTCCAACCAGAAATCAAAGTTTAGTGAACTTCGCCTCTGTGAGAGCCTTTGTAAAGATGTCTGCCACTTGATCATTTGTTGAACAATATTGCACTTCAAGAACATGGTCATGAATGAGCTTTCTGATTAAGTGCATGTGCAGTTCAATGTGTTTGCTGCGCTGATGTTGGACTGGATCTTTGCATAGCTGAATGGAACTTTGATTATCACACCAAAGTGTAGTCGGATGCTGCTGCTGAAAGCCAAACTCTGACAGGATCTGACGAAGCCACAAGGCTTCCTTACTAGCTTCTACGGCACCACGATACTCTGCTTCTGCTGATGAAAGAGAAATGGTAGCTTGTTTCTTACAAGCCCATGTAATAGGTCCTGAACCAAGAGTGAACACATAACCGGCAGTAGACTTCCGATCATCAGGGTCACCAGCCCAATCGGAATCAGTGAAACCAACCAATAGAGGAGCTGCTTCGGCACTGTAATGAATCCCAAACTGAACTGTACCTCGAACATAATGAAGTATTCTTTTAGCTACTTTCCAATGAATTTCACTGGGGTTTTGCATGAACCGAGCAACAAGGTCAACAACAAAGGAAAGGTCAGGACGAGTATGGGTTAGATACAAAAGTTTTTCTACAAGTTGACGGTATAAGTTAGCATCAACTTCAGGAGAATTACAAGTGACTGAAAGTTTGACTCCAGACTGAAAGGGAGAAGGGGCTGGCTTACAGTCTTCCATGTGAAAATGACGTAGAATATCACAAGCATACTTGGACTGGGAAAGGGAAATACCCTCCTTGGATTGCAAGACTTGAAGACCGAGAAAATAGTGTAAGTGTCCTAAGTCTGTCATTTCAAATTTCCTTTTAAGGCTAGACTTCACATGGTTTATAAGGTTGGGATCACTACTAGTAAGGATAAGATCATCAACATAAAGAACAAAGATGATGAGAGAGTTGCCCACTTTCTTGGTGTAGACAGTATTGTCAGAATGACACCTAGAAAAGCCAGATTCTAAAAGAAAGATATCCATTTTGGGATACCAAGCCTGAGGAGCTTGCTTGAGACCATAAAGGGATTTCTTAAGTCGACATACAAGGCTGGAGTCTGTCTGTATGAAGCCAATGGGTTGTTCCATATAGATTTCTTCATGCAAGTCTCCATTCAAGAAGGCATATTTAACATCCATCTGATGGACTTCCCATTTGAAAGAGGCAGCAAGGGAAAGAACAAGGCGGATAGAGTTCATTTTGGCAACAGGGGAGAAGGTTTCAGTGTAGTCAATGCCTTCAACCTGTGAAAAACCCTTAGCAACAAGACGAGCTTTATGTTTATCAACTTTCCCATGTGGTCCATACTTGGTTCTGTAAACCCATTTTCATCTAACAAGTTTTCGTCCCTTTGGTAGAGGAACAAGATCCCATGTATCATTTGCCAACAATGAATGATATTCTTCATTCATAGCTGCTTCCCAATCTGGATGGCCTGAAGCTTCTGCAAAGGTGTCAGGATCATAATTTACTGGAGCTTGAGCTAGTAAAGAAGAGGCTCTCTCGAACTGAGAGCGTGTACATCGCTGATCTGTAGGATCACCGGCAAGATCACCTGCTGCATCTCGAGTAGCATGAACCCACTTTGGAAGCTCAGGAGCTGAAGGAGGATCCTGAGATGGTGGGGGAGGATTTTCATCCTCACTTTCATCATCTGAAGAAGAAATGTTTTCAAAGGTAGAAGAGATAGGGAGAGGTGGCACATTCGCCGGACTAGGCTCACAGGCCGATATATTTTCATCAAATTTTACATCTCTTCTAATGATAACATTTTTGGACTTAAATGGAATAAGTCTATAGCCTTTGACATCTTCAGAATATCCAACAAAAGTACATGTTTCACTCTTAGGTTCTAAAGCTTTATGCTTTTCATCTGGAATATGGGCCCACGCTTCACTTCCAAAAACACGAAAGTGACTTACATCTGGTTTGATTGAGCTCCATGCTTCTTCTGGAGTGATATTCTTTAAAGCCTTAGTAGGAGTGCAATTTATTATGTAATTTGCACAGTTAATTGCTTCTGCCCAAAAAATAAGACCAAGTCCTTTAGATTGTAGCATACAATTAGCCATTTCCTTTAAGGTCCGATTCTTCCTTCCAGCTACACCATTTTGTTGTGGAGTATATGGAACAATATGTTGCATTTGAATTCCATTCTCAGTGCAATAGTTGATGAACGTGCTTTTAACATATTCTCCGCCATTATCAGATCTTAACTTAAGAATTTGATGTCCAGATTGTTTTTCAACAAAGGCCTTCAAAGCCAAAAAAGTGTTAAATACTTCACTCTTGAGTTTTAAGAAGTATACCCAAGTGCGTCTGGAGAAATCATCAATGAAAGTTAAGAAATACTTGCAGCCAGAGAATGACACAACTGGAAGTGGACCACATAAATCACTATGCACAAGCTGTAAATGGGCTGAGGCGTGCCAAGAGGCACATTTTTCAAAACTGTCCCGATGATGTTTTCCGAGTACACATCCGGAACAAACACCATCTCTGCAAGATACCATAGGAAGACCTGTCACCATATTTTATTTACATAGATGCTGAAGGGAGCGATAGTTTAAGTGACCAAATCGTTCATGCCAAAGTTTTCTCACTTCATCGTTATGAGCAACAAACACTGAGGGAAGATTTGATGACCCAAAGTTGTGAAACTTATACAACCTTGTAGAATCATCAGCAATGCCAGTAGCCAAAATCTGTTTAGGATCTCTTAAGTCCTTGATTACAACATCATGAGGTGAAAATTCAACGATTTTACCTTCACCTGAATGAGTTATCTGATATACAGATAGAAGGTTGCAGGATAAGGTTGGAACACATAATACATCATTCAACTGACCATTGTCTAGATGAACAGTTCCAGTCCCTACAACATTAAGAGATCTATCATCACCAACATATATATTTTTGGTGTTACAATCATTTAAAGAAGAAAACATGGCTTTGTTTTTGGCCATGTGATAAGAAGCTCTAGAATCAATGAGCCACTCATGAGAATGAGAAGAAGAAGATACATTTAATGCATAGCCAGACCGAGATGCTTGACAACCACATGCAGGAAGTGCCATTCCTGAAGATGAAGTTGAAGTTGAAGATTGCCCCAAATGGATGTTATGCTTCTTCATTGCTGCTTCCAAGGCTTCAATCTTCTTAAAGCATTTTGATTCTAAGTGGCCGTCTCGATTACAAAAATTGCAATGTCTATCAGTCTTCTTCCCTTTGTTTTTATTTGTCTTATCATTTTGTTGAAATGATTTTTCATTTTGGGGTTGAAATTGCTTGGGACCCTTGTTTGGTTTAGGACCATTCTTTTTAGGATATGACTTCTTAGGATTCTTTGAATTTGGTTTCTGCTGGGCGGCTAACGCTTTCTTGGAAGAGTTTCCAAGATTAAGAAGACCAAGGTGTAAGAGTTTTTCTTGTTCTATTATTAAAGAATCACAAAAAGAGTTAAAGGAAGGGGACTTGTAGTATGTTCCTTGAGAAATGAAGGCTTCTCTTGTAGAATGGAAGGTGGAAACAAACACAGAGTAGGCTGGTCCCAACTTTGTAAGAATGGAATATATAAAGTTACTATCTTCTTTCTTAACTTTAACACCTTCCAAAAGATATCTAAGGGTCTTGAACTTGGACAAGAAATCTTCAATGCAAGAAAAATTATTAGGGTCCAATGTAAGAAACTCATTTTCAAGTTGATGGGCTCTAATTTCATTTTTAATCCCAAAAACTTTATTGATTTGTTTCATTGCTTCATCATGAGTATCAATTTCTGCAATATGGAATCTAAGATCTGGAGAAATAGACATCCCTATCAATCCACGTGCTTGATCTTGCCTATTTTCCCATTTAGCAGCCTTATCTTCATCCTTCGGTTTCTTTTCTTGGCCTGAGGCTAACAAAAAACACAAAACCCAACACGGACATGAAAAGAAAACGAACCTTATGGCTTGAAGTTAGCTTTAGCCGAAAAACTAAATATTTTCAAAAATGAACCTTGCGGCTCAAAGTTAGTTTTGGCCGGAAACTAAATATTTTCCTCAATGTTTCTGATTTTCCAAGATCACCCTAAGGCGCAGGGAAAAGAGCATACACATGAGAAAAATCCTTCCTTTCTGTTTCTGATTTGCCCAGATCGCACAGAGTCGCAGGGCAAAGATCATACGCAGAAATGAAAGGTATAGATCCGGTAATAAAAAGGCTAAATAAACCAAAACCAAAATAAACAGAGAGAAAATAACAGTAAACTGCAAATAAACACTATATACCTCCAGATCTTAAAAATGACGCAGCTAGGGCTACCGGAAACCTTTTCGCGTGAAACGAAAGGGGTTCCTCACTGGAACAGATGATCCCAACACAACAGAGCAGTCCTCTCGGCCCGAAAGCAGTCAGAAACAGTAGATCTAGGAAACGGCAGATGGATGTAGTTCTACCGGCTTCAGATTTGGATCACCAATGGACGCGGCCCTCAAATAGCTCTGATACCATGTATGAATTTACAGGGTAAGTTCCTCAGACAAAACACCAAAAGGACACCGCTCACAACCAGATCGCAGATCAATACACCAGTATTTTGACGTGGTTAAAACCCTCAAAGAGGGAAACAGTCCACGACCTGAGCCAACGCGGCCACTTCAGGCAATTTATTAATAAAAGAATGAAAATTTACATATGTTTCTCTCATGCACGGATTACCCTACAAATGACCCTCCATGCGCTTTAAATAGAATTCATGGACCAATCGGGTGTCAAGCCACGGATCAAGTGTCGGTAATACCGAGGAGAGAATGAACCGTCGGATCACTACATATCGTGGCCGTTGGATTGTAAGTTACAAAATGTACAACGGTAAAGAAACACACTTTACCTAACTCTATAACTAACTCTACACTAGACCAAGTTGTACTTAACTATTTCCTATGTGTCGGAATATCCTAACAGCCCACTATTGTTATTATTGTGCCCTTACATTATTATTGTTATGTCGGCTCTGATTCTATTATGAACCCTTAGACTCCTATATATATAAAGGAGCTCTTGTCATTTGTATCATTCAAGAATTGTTCTTTTGTGTAATGTAAAGGAGGTTTCCCCCTATAAGAGGCTTATTTCTAAGGCGTTCATCTATCTTTTCTATCTTTTTGTGAGCTGGTTTCATAACAATATTAGGAATTGGAAAGGTATTACAACGTATCTGCTAATAAGCTTCCCTCTTCACATGAAAGCTTGTGCCTATACTTGCAACATGCTAGAAACAACAAACAAAACCAAACAAGTGTGTGTTTCATTTTGAACCTAACACATTTTTTTGAAACAGTTCATCATTTTGGTATTGAGAACCACCAAATATATAAATGAAACATTTCATCTACTTCATAGAAATACATAATCTCTTCGGTAGATTGTCTTACTATGGTGGTGTGGAAATTTTATAAAAAAATTGCACCTAGACAATCCATCAACATAACATAATTATATATGCATCTTCATCTCCACATATAATCAACAACACATCTACGCTACACATTTACAAAAGCATAAAACATCTAGTGACAGGGCTTTTACCGTATTATATGGGCTATGAAGTTAAATGCATGCAATAGATTTAAATGAAATGAAATTTATACCTATCCTCCTCTCCTCTATCTATGGGAGATGATCAAGCATTAGAGTTTGATAAGTCTTGTGTATGATGCATTGCTATTTCCAATTAGGTAACATGCCATCCATTTTTCCTCATGATTTTCATCCTCCATATGATTCAATCCACTTTGTTGACCATTTTCTCAAGCTACAACAACACAAAACAAAAATATAAAATACCCAAACAAAAATATGAAATACCCAACCAAGAATTAATGTGGTTTTCATGAGTGTGACATGATGAAAAAGAATAAAATACCTACCCACCTCATGTTAAAATGCTTTCATCCTAGAAATCATTGCACTTTTTATGTTCTTATTTGTTTTATTATCCATTTTTACATTTGTAATGTTCTCATCCTTCTCTACCTTTATCAATAACCCTCACATATAATTTTCATGTGGTCATGTAATCTTTCACTTAATCTTGCAATGTCTTCCAACAAGCTCAACTATTCGTGTTATAGAGCAATCTTTGAAATTAGTTCTTTTAACATAGTTTTCATATGAATTGCAACAATGTTATTATAGGTCCTTTTAATATAGTTGTCATAGGAATGGCAACATTGTTAATATATATTCTTCATAGTAACTAAGAGTATTTGTATCTTTCCTTCCCTTGAGAATATTTGTATTGATTTGAGCATGGTTTCATCAATACTTTACAATATAATATGATTATATTATTTCTAAATTGTCACTATCCTCTTATTTTTCATAATTATTATTTGTCTTTAAATTTTAGATATCAGTGAGAAGAAGCAAGAATTGAAGCTTGGATAAATATATAGACTTCAAAAGCTGAATCTGAAACCAAAAATCTTGAGGTATAAGGAGTGTGCCTATAAATATTTGTAAACATTTTTCTGTTAAAATATTCAATGATATTTCGTCCAGGCAACATCTTTGTCTACTACCCAATAATTGGCAAATTGTCTTGGATAGCTTAATAATTAGATTGTAGGGTACAGAAATTTGAAACACCATGCATTTGGCACGAATCTTACTTCTACTAAAAAGGAAATGTTGGTATGCAATGAATGGCATTTATACACTTTTCATTTGGTTGAGACTATAAAATTTAGAACATATTTCGCAGCTTAGGTTTCAACCATAATAGGAGTTTTTCATATGAATGTAGAATCTCGTGAGACTAAGACCATGACAAATATGCCAAAAATCCTTTCCTATGTGGGTATGGGTAGCCAGGGTAGCCTTTATAAATGTGCCTTGTCTCATTGAAATGATCATTTTAATGTATGTTATTTTGTGTCTCTTTGTACAATTAAGATGCATTTTACAAAATGAGAAAACAAAGGGAGAGTAGGGTAAACACTGCTTGCATATAAGAAATGAATCCATGAAATGGTACAGACACCATGAAGCCATACCTGCACAATAGCATCTTAAATCAGATAGGAGTTCTACTTCAAATGCCTTTTTTGGTTGCACATTCAAAGGCTACATAATTTCTAGATATACACCCATGGTTATTATCACCGGGTGCTAGGGTCATTGCCTAATTGTTTCTAACATTCTTAGGTTTATGAAATTTTCAACTTATAATATTAAGTATGTTATGCTTGTCTGATTGTTTCTAACATGCGTAGGTCTCTGAAATTGTCAATTTACAGTTTTAATTATGTTTGAAAGAGAATTATCATATGGAATTTGTTGTCATAAATCTCTTCATTTTTATGTTTACAAGCTTAGATAACCACTCAATTACAAACAAATTGAACATGTTTCTTGCCCTTTAGTTCATAAATTTTCATGTATTGTTATAGGAATGTAATGAATGTTAAAAATCTTACGCGAAGAAAACCACATTTATGAGTTTTGTTATGTATAGTACTTATTTTATTATCTCTACTTTTAGAAAATGACAACAAACCTTACTGAGAATGTTATTTTCTCAATGCTCTCTGGATCAACTCATATTCAACCATACCTAAAAATTGTTGAGCTTGAACCCATTCAATCAATGAAAAATTCAACTCCACGATATTGCATTGCCATCTTTGATGGCACACATATGAAACACCTTATGCTTCCAATAGATTTCAATGACCTCGAAGCAACATACTTGCTACAAAAGGGTTTTGTTATAAATGTTAAAAGTTGGACTACTTCAGCTATTGGTCCATCAATGTAAGTTTGTTATGAATTTCTTATTTCAACATTAACATTTTTATCGATAACACTTCCGACTCTAACAATTATTCCTATGACTCTCATTTGTCGTGTAGGTCTATAAAGCTAATAGACTTTGAGATTTCTGCTTCATCTACACCCTTAATTAGTAATCCAAAAAATATGAGTATCCAGATCACTTCTGAAGAAGACACTCTCTCCTCATCGAACCAAGATCCTTCATAAAAAAGGCACTGCCCTCTTCCAACTACTCCAACCCCATCTGTCATGCCAGTCCAAATTCCATATGCCTATTTCGATGGGGCTGCACAGGAGACTGGATGTGGTGGGGGGGCCATTCTACATATTAGCCCACACCATTCATACAACATGATCATGGGATTAAGAAGAGGCACTAATAACTTTTTAGAGTTATTAGCTGCTAAATTCCTCATACAATTTGCATTGGAGAAAAACTGTAGAGATCTACAATTATTTGGGGATTCTAAAGTTGTTTGTGATTGGTTGAATATAACCTCTAGATGCTTTGCTTTTACTTTGAGACGTATACTAGATGAGCCACTGAGATTCATTTCATCCTTTGACTCTTTTGCATGCAAACACATTTTCAGGGAGGGGAACACAGCTGCTGACAGCCTTTCCAAAGAAGCAGTGAATAGGGATCCAGGCATTTGGATGATCCAGGAACAGTGAGATGGAGAACACTATCAATACTACCACCGACCTTTCATGGATATCATTGTTTAATTTTCTATTGATTATGGTTAAAATCATATGTATATATTTATCGTCTGATAGACTTTTCAGTTTTTATATATAGTCAATTTCCTTATAGTATATTACAGTCATTGTTACCTCCCTACGTGGAACAAAGGTAACAATTTTTTGAACGCTTATCTCATTTTTTTATGATGACAGACAAGTCTTTGTTATGTTCTAGAATATGATCACATGCATATACAAAATGTAATTTCTTTTTACTAATGAAATTACAACTTTTCCTAGGGGAAAAAAATAATATACAAATATAATTATTATTATAATTATAATATAATCAATATTATTATAATATTATTAGGAGTTTATATTATTATTATAATATTTATATAATAATATATAGAAATAATCTGGTTGTTAATATTTATATTGTTAGTAATAATCCTAAATCTAGTTGTTGATAATATTAATAATATTTGATTATAATATTATAATAATATTATATTATTTTAACAATATACAAATATAATTATTATTATAATAATAATATAATCATTATTATTATAATATGAACCAATTATTTATTATTTATGATAATTAATAACTATACATATAATAGCAACTATATTCTTATATAATTATATATTTATGATTATTATATTAATATTACTATAATAATATAAACTCATAATATTATTATTATTATTATTATTATTATTATTCTTATTCTTAGGCTTTAGTATTTTTAATATTTATTTTAGGGTTTGTATACATAGGGTTAATTATTATTAGTGTTTAGGAGTATTAATAACTATATAAATAACTATATAAGATTATTAATAACTATATAAATATTAACAACCAGACTATTTATATATATTATTATATAAATACTATATTAGTATTATAATAATTATATAAACTCCTAATATATATTAATTAATAATAAGAATAGCTCATAATAATATTAGAGGGGAATAGAAGAATAGAGAGGAATGAAATGGATCGTTGAATCCATTTGAAGAACCAAATAATGTTTTGGAGGGATATTAATTAAAGAACCTGCAGAGTTAAGCTCAGGAGGGAGTCGCATCGCATAATGGTGGAAGGATGAGGAAACCAAAAATAAACCAAACCACAGAGAAATCATTCAGGAGTGGTGTAAAAAACAAGCGAAGAGAAGTGAAGCGCTAATGCTCATCAACCCTTGGATCTTTACTATCAACGGTTTGGATGAGATCGCAAGAGCAGAGCGGAATTTAATATCGCATCGGAGGAAAGAAGTGGGAACAAAGAACCCCGACCACAAGCCTAAGCGATTGCAATAATGCAATGAAGCCTTGACTGTTGGATCACATAGTTGATCAACGACGAAGATTTAATCGCCGATCTCATATCGGGTAAGTTAAGTGACAACAGTAATGGAATGTCGACATGTGAAGTTGCGATGCGCAGATTAAGCGATAGATCCGAGATCAGAGCAATCAGAGATCAGGATGTAAAGGAGAAGCACATGGAAAGGCTTAAGGGAGCAGACTCGACAAATTTATAGACGCGGGTTTACAATATTCGAGTTTACAAACCCAACGTTATTGCAAATCGGAAGTGGAAGGGTTCATGAGTAGTATGACCGCGAAGGAGCGATTGCGATTAGTGATAAAGCTAAGCCTTAGAAACTGTGCAAAGGCTTTGGAAAAGGCGGAAAAGGTGAGTTCACATATGTTTATGTGTATTCTTTTATAAATGGATTAAAGCGCGATAGAGGGTTTTGTGGTTAAGTCCGGGATAATCAAAGCTATAGTGTGGGAATTGGTTATATGAACGACATTAGGGTTAAAAAAGGTTTATAAGGGTGAATGAGTCCCGATATCAAAGTTAAAGAAGGTTATGTTGAGTTATAGAGGAGAAGAATAGAGAGGAATGAGATGGATCGTTGAATCCATTTGAAGAACCAAGTAATGTTTTGGAGGGACATTAATTAAAGAACCTGCAGAGTTAAGCTCAGGAGGGAGTCACATCACATAATGGTGGAAGGACGAGGAAACCCAAAATAAACCAAACCACAGAGAAATCGTTGAAGAGTGGCGTAAAAACCAAGTGAAGAGAAGTGAAGTGCTAATGCTCAACAACCGTTGGATCTTTACGATCAACGGTTAGGATGAGATCGCAAGAGCAGAGCAGAGTTTAATATCACATCGGAGGAAAGTAGTGGGAACAAAGAACCCCAACCCCAAGCCTGAGCGATTGCGATAATGCGATGAAGCGTGGACCGTTGTATCACATAGTTGATCAAAGGTGGAGATCTAATCACCGATCGCATATCGGGTAAGTTAAGTGACAGTGGTAATGGAATGCCGACATTCAAAGTTGTGATGGGTCGATTAAGCAATAGTTGATAGCGATAGATAAGAGATCAGAACAATCGGAGATCAGGATGTAAAGGAGCAGCGCACAGAAAGGATTCAGGGAGCGGACCCGACAAAGTTATAGATGTGGGTTTATAATATTTGAGTCTACAAACCCAGCATTATCACAAATCGAAAGTGGAAGGGTTCATGAGTAATATGACCGCGAACGAGTGATTGCGATTAGTGATAGAGCTAAGCCTTGGAAACTGTGCAAAGGCTTTGGAAAAGGTGGAAAAGGTGAGTTCACATATGTCTATGTGTATTTTTTATAAATGGATTAAAGCGCAATAGAGGGTTTTGTGGTTAAGTCTGGGATAGTCAAATCTATAGTGTGGGAATTGGTTATATGTGCGTCATAAGGATTAACAAAGGTTTATGAGGGTGAATGAGTCCTGATATCAAATTTAAAGAAGGTTATGTTGAGTTATAAGTCCCGATAGAAAGGGAATGCAGGGTTAGATTATAATTGGGGCTTAATAAAGCATTCCGCATAGGGATTTATGAAATGGGCCTTAAACCATTAAGTATTGAAGATTTAACTCCTTAGAGAGTTAGAAAATTCCTAGGGATAATATAATTTGTGCATGATCTGTGTACACTATGTGTATGCGCCTGTTTCCTGCGTCAAATAACTATATAAATATTATCAAACACATTTAAGATTATTAATAACTATATAAATAACTATATAGGATTATTAATAACTATATAAATATTAACAACCAGATTATTTATATATATTATTATATAAATATTATATTAATAATATAAACTCCTAATATATATTAATTAATAATAAGAATACACAAGAGAAACATAAAGATGACCATGATTGATATTATAAACCCAAGTTAATAATAAACCCAAAGGATTAATACTAAAACCCCAAGGGATTATGAACCAAAGAAAATAATGTTAAACCCAAGGGACTAATATTATAAACCCAACATTGGTAAACCCTAATATAAATATTAGAAAGACCAAAATAAACATGGTTTATTTTCATGGTGAAAGAATCCTTGTCACAATGTGACATTCAACCATGGTTGGCCGTGGTTGCCTATGATTGACAATGGTTGACCATGATCGATATTATAAACCTAAGCAAATAATAAACCCAAGGCATTGATATTTTAAACCGCAAGGAATAATAAAACTAAGGTATTAATACGAAAACCCCAAGGGATTATGAACCCAAGGGAATAATATTAAACCCATGGGACTAATATTATAAACCCAACATTGTTAAACCCAAATATAAACACTACAAACACTAAAATAAACATGGTTTATTTTCATGGTGAGTCAATCTTTGTCAAAATGTGACATTCAACCAAGGGACTAATATTATAAAACCAACATTGGTAAACCCAAATATAAATACTACAAATACTAAAATAAACATGGTTTATTTTGACGATGAGACAATTCTTGTCACAATGCGACATTCAACCATGGTTGACGATGTTTGGCTATGATTGACAATGGTTTACCATGATTTATATTATCAACCAAAGGGAATAATAAACCCAAGGGGTTGATATCATAAACCAAAATGAATAATAATCCCAAGGGATTATGAAGCCAAGGGAATAATATTAAACACATGGGACTAATATTATAAACTTCACATCGAGTAAAGGCAAATATCAATACTACAAACACTAAAATAAACATAGTTTATTTTGATGGTGAGACAATCCTTGTCACAATGTGACATTCAAACATGGTTCACCATGTTTTGCTACAATTTATATTATAAACCTAAGGGAATAAAAAAACCCAAATTTTGATATTATAAACCCAAATGAATAATAAAGCGAAGGGAGTAATGCTAAAACCCCAAGGGAATATGAACCCAAGAGAACAATATTAAGCCCAAGGGACTAATATTATAAACCCAATATTCATAAACACAAATATAAATATTTTAAACACTAAAATAAACATGTTTTATTTTCATGGTGAGACAATCTTTGTCAAAATGTGACATTCAAGCATGGGACTAATATTATAAACCCAACATTGGTAAACCCAAATATAAATACTACAAACCCTAAAATAAACATGGTTTATTTTGATGGTGAGACAATTCTTGTCACAATGCGACGTTCAACCATGATTGACCATGTTTTTCTATGATTGACAATGGTTTACAATGATTGATATTATAAACCAAAGGTAATAATAAACCCAAGGGATTGATATTATAAACCCAAATGAACAATAAACCCAAGGGATTAATACTAAAACCGTAATGAACAATAAACGCAAGGGATTAATACTAAAACCCCAAGCGATTATGAACCCAATGGAATAATATTAAACTGAAGGGCCTAATACTATAGACCCAAAAATCGTAAACCCAAATGTAAATATTACAAAGACCAAAATAAACATGATTTATTTGCATGGTTAGACAATATTTGTCAAAATGGGACGTTCTACCACAGGACTAATATGGTAAACGCAAATATAAATATTACAAACACTAAAATAAACATGATTTGTTTTGACGCTAAGACAATCCTTGTCATAATGCGAGAATCAACCATGGTTGACCATGATTGATATTATAAACCTAAGGGAATAATAAACCCAAGGGATTGATATTATAAACCCAAAGGAATAATAAAACTAAGGGATTAATACTAAAACCCCATTGGATTATGAACCGAAGGGAATAATATTAAACCCATGGGACTAATATTATAAACCCAATATTGATAAACCAAATATAAATACTACGAACACTAAAATAAACATGGTTTATTTTGATGGTGAGAAAATCCTTGTCACAATGCAACATTCAAACATGGTTGACCATGGTTGGCTATGATTGACAACGGTTAACCGTGATTGATATTATAAACCTAAGGGAATAGTAAACCCAACTTATTTACATTATAAATTCAAATGAATAATAAACCCAAGGGATTAATGCTAAAACCCCAAGGGATTATGAACCCAAGGGAATAATATTAAGCCCAATGGACTAATATTATAAACCCAAAATTTGTAAACACAAATATAAATATTACAAAGAGTAAAATAAACATGATTTATTCATGGTGAGACAATCCTTGTGACAATGTGACATTAAACCATGGTTGACCATGATTGATATTATAAACATGAGGTAATAATAAACCCAAGGGATTGATATTATAAACCCAAGGGATTAATACTAAAACCCCAAGGGATTATGAACCCAAGGGAATAATATTAAACCCAAGGGACTAATATTATAAACCCAACATTTGTAAACCCAAATATAAATATTACAAACACTAAAATAAACATCATTTATTTTCATGGTTAGAAAATCCTTGTGACAATGTGACATTCAAGCATGGTTGACCATGGTTGGCTATGATTGACAATGGTTTACCATTATCGATATTATAAACCTAAGGGAATAATAAACCCAAGGGATTAATATGAGAAACCTAAAGGAATAATAAAATGAAGGGATTAATACTAGAACCCCAAGTGGTTATGAACCCAAGCGAATAATATTAAACCCAAGGGACTAATATTATAAACCCAACGTATATAAACCCTAAGGCAAATATTATAAACATTGAAATAAACATGATGGACCATCATTGATTTTCATATCGAGACAATCCTTATGAAAATTCCATGTTGGACCATGTCGACATCACAATAAACCATGTTTGACTCAGGAATAATAAACCCAAGCGATTGATATTATAAACCTAAGCGATTAATACTAAAACCCCAAGGGATTATGACCCAAAGAGAATACTATTAAACAAAAGGGACTAATAATATAAACCCAAGGGATTGATATAATAAACCCAAGGGATTATTATTTATTTTCATGGTGAGACAATCCTTGTCACAATGTGACATTCAAGCATGGTTGGCTATGATTGACAATGGTTTACCATGATCGATATTATAAACCCAAGGGATTAATATGATGAACCCAAAGGAATAATAAAACGAAGGGATTAATACTAAGACCCCAACAGATTATGAACCCACTGGAATAATATTAAATCCAAGGGACTAATATTATAAACATTAAAATAAACATGATCGACCATCATTGATTTACATATTGAGACAATTCCTATCACAATTCCATGTTGGGCCATGGTCGACATTATAATAAACCATTTTTGAGTTGGGAATAATAAACGCAAGCGATTGATATTATAAACCCAAGGGATTAATACTAAAACCCCAAGGGATTATGAACCTAAGGCAATATTATTAAACAAAAGGGACTAATACTATAAACCCAAGAGAATAATGAACCCAAGGGATTGATATAATAAACCCAAGGGATTATGAACCCAAGGAATTATTAATATTAAAAAGTTGAAGAACGAAGAAAACCAATAATTTGATATTATAAACCATTGGGAATTAATAAACCCAAGGGAAAAATATTAGAAACCAAAGGGATAAAAAATGGCAAGGGATTAATAGGAATTAATTTTTTAAACCCAACGGATTGATCAACCCACGTGACTATGAATATTATAAACCTAATGGATCAATAAACCCTAGGGATTGTTAATATTATGAAAGTAGCACATCAATAAATTGAAGGAATAAACATTGTAAATGCAAGGGATTAATATTAAACCTTAGGACTATTATTTAAACTTTAACATTGAGGATTAATAAAACAAAGGGAATAAATGATAAACTGAAGGAATTATTAATATTACAAACTTAAAGAACAAATAAACCTAATCATTTAATATTATAAACCCAAGGAAATAGTAAACCGAACCTAAGCCCTAAATCCATGGCATCAATATATAAAGATAAATAATGCTATAATACAAAAAAAATAATAAAAAATGTAAACCAAAACCAATATAGGAACCACATTGCAAACCATAAAGCACTAAAACATGATAAATCATCATTACATTAATAATAACAAATTTATATCACTACATTATAAACAATAAATAGAATTTAAGCCATAAATACATTGATATCAATACATGAATATATTAATAGTATAAATCTCAAGAATATTGATATAAACACCTAGAACATGAAATCCCAACAATAATATTATAAATTTAAACAATATTTTCATTTATGAAAGATGTGAACAAAGTGAAGGGATCTACACAAAAGACCACAACAACAAGAAATGCAAGAGAAACATATAAAATAGTAAAACTCCCATTGGAGCAAAGCAACATAAATGAAAAAAACACATGTAACTTGCACACATTGGATTTAAAGAAGAGCAACATAATAGGACATTTTAAGACCAGAGATATACAAATTTGTACATAAAAACAATATTAGTGTTTAAAATAATCAATTTAACCAACATTGCAACTACAGAAAGAACATTGAGTCTTAACATATATTTTTTGTTTTCTTTACATCCAATAATTCCAATACAAAATTGAAATTCAAACAATGTTTCAAAAGTCATCTATGGAGCGGCCTCTTCCGAAACAGAATCAGATCGATGACAAAAGCAACACCAATTCAAATCAACAGGATAACGATCACGATACTTAACACTTTCCAACCAATTCCTTCTTGTTCTCCTCCCAGACTCCCTCTGGTGCACATGTTTCAAGTATTTTACGTGTGTTTTTGTTTGATCTAGCTCACGAATATGATCATCAAGAAATGCAGGGTGGAACCCATGTTTTCTATCAAACTTGTTACGAAGATAGGAAAGAAAGCTTATAGCTCCAACAATATCCCGTATTGTTTTGGAATAATATATGACATCGCTATTGTCCATATCTGCATTTGAAAGACACAAAAACAAAAGAAAAATCAATAAGGACATGCACAAATAAATAATATATGTATATACATAAAACATAACACCACATTTTTATTTATGTTAAAAAATTAATGTTATAGTGTTACATGAAAAAATCAATCTAGTGTTACATGAACCAAAAAATATAAAAATTTCTACAAATATAAACCTCATTTCAAAATGCAATAGAAAAAACTGTAGAAATAGAATAAAACCGTGGCCAATATTCAAAAAATGAATATTCGCCATGGTGATGGCCAATATTCAAAACCTTAATTTTTTCATTTCATGATGTAATACGAATCGACAATATTAATATCAATACGAACCAGTTATAGAAATGATTTGGAATGATTGGTTCATATAACTCATTGTTTATGTTTGAATGGTTTGTTGCAAAGAAAAGAGCAATTTGTTAAGGATAAGAAATGTTAATGGTTGTGTAAGAGTGAAATTTGAACCAATAAAAAATAGTTGGTGAACAACTTGGTTTTTTTTCTAGATTCAAGATCACATGGCTACCTGTTTTGTATAGTAGTGAATTTATTTTAGTTATATGTTTTAATTATGTATGTAATGTGAATGACCTAAATAATTTCTGGTTGGAATTTGACAAAAAAAAATATTGACTCAATCATAATGAATCCAAAAATATCAAATTAAAATTATATTACTAAATTTCTAAAACAACATATTAGTATATATTATTTTTTTTCATATTTAGAATTAATCTAAAATCATTTTACTTATTTATTAATAAAACAATAGATTGTTAATATGATAAGATAATCCTTGTAATGGATTGCATTAATATCACAACCTAAGCATTCCAATGGACTACATTAATATCTACATGATTATGATTATGTGGTATATGGAGGTTAAATTAATAAATATTAGGAAATTTAAATAATAAAAAATGTAATATGTTTTATGTTTGTGAGATTTTTCAACATAATTATATATATTTATAACTTTTTTTAATTATTTGAATTTCTTAATATTTATTAAAATACTATTTCTTACTTAATAATGTAATTTTTAACGATACACTAATCATAATAGTTATAATTTAAATGTTCTTAACCATTAAGAAAATGTGTTTTCTAAAACAATTAATTCTATATGTCTCCATTGTTTTAAAAAAATAATGATATATAACTTGATCTTAATGGGTTGTCTAACAAGTAGATGTTAACGAATTTTTGGTTGGAACTAAGTACATTTTACTTGTGATTCCAAACAATCTTTACTCAAATTTACTTGTAATTTTTTATTTATTTTTTGAATCAAATTTACTTGTAATTCCAAAGAATTTTGGCCAAATTAAAAACAATAGAAAATCTAAAAACACATGAATTTAAACATGAATTAAGTAAGGTGTTTAAAGTTTCTTTTTAAAAAAATTGAAAAGATTTGTTTCAGGGATTACGAATCATTATGAATCCAAAAATATCATTATTCTCTTATATAATTATATTATTCTATTTCTTTCAAAAAAAATGTTTAAACCATTCTCAAAACAATGGTGCCACATAGTTAATTTATAGTGAACAATTATAGTGAACAATTAATTAGGTTAATTATGAGTAATTTAAATATATTTACAAATAATATAAACTTATTCATAAAGTAATATGAATATAAAGACAATATTGATATGCAAAAAACACTCAAAACAAACTACAAAATTACATTTGATAAACCATCTCTACCTAATCTTATGCTATTGATTTAAGTAGATCAAGTGCAACTTCCACACACATTTTTTTTTTAAATATGAACAATGGATGTCATAAATCTATATATTATTTCATTTTCATGCTTCGTAATAGAAAAACACAGAGTTAATTAAAATCGTGGTCTTTTCTATAAATGTCATTGTTTATTGCCGAGTTAAATCCCAGTCATTGGATCACCGATATTGAATCGGCTAGGTTTATTTACATGGTTCTGGTCCTGCAGGCGAAAATCCAAGTTGACTAACAATTGGCGCAAACACTTAGCAGATCCGAAATCTGGATTTGAAATGTTATATATGGAACTTTTGTAACTTGTTGGGCCCGTGAACTATTACCTATCGCATCGTAAGTTTGTTTAAGAGGAAGGCGGACCCCAAGTCTTCATGAGTTGCGATTAGCGACTGCCGACATATCACATCAGAACATTTGAGTGGGGGCGATAAGGCCTTAAGCCCGGGGGAAGCAACGATTGTCGATAAGTGATTGGTGCGATAAATTGCATCGGGACTTTAACAAAGGGAAGCTCTGGATCAAGACCCTTGCGACTTGTGATGATGCGATTTAATCTAGACTGTCGATTCAGTTAGATTGTGATCTTTGGTGAATCATGGACATTTCTGTTTATAAAGTGCAAATGCATTGTTTTAGCCTTGTTCCAAAGGCATTCCGGTTCTAAACGAAAAAGGCAGAATTGTGTAAAAAGGGTGAACAACAGGGGTGATTGTTGAAATCTCTTAAGACACTATTTCCGCCTACGTCAATGACATTAATGACAGAGTGAATGGATCAGTAACTGCATCATAAATAAACATCGAGTTACACTAAAACTAGAATTATGGTCCACTAAGAAAAACTTAAACGCTTGCAGCTTTAGGGATTTTAATAACAATGAAAGACGAAAATACCATGAAAGTTTGATGATAAACCATATATCAAATAATGATTCATAATCCCTGAAACATATTTTCCCAATTAATCAAGTGCAACTTCCACACACATTTTTTTTTTAAATATGAACAATGGATGTCATAAATCTATATATTATTTCATTTTCATGCTTCGTAATAGAAAAACATAGAGTTAATCGAAATCGTGGCCTTTTCTATTAATGTCATTGTTTGTTGTGATCTAAATCCCAGCCGTTGGATCACTGATATCGGATCGACAAAGTTTATTTACATGGTTTTGGTCCTGCAAGTGAAAATCCAAGTTACACTAACAATTAGCACAAAGATTTAGCGGATCTGAAATCCGGATTTGAAATGTTACACACGGAACTTTTGTAACTTGTCGGGTCCGTGAACCATTACCTATCGCATCACAATTTTGTTTAAGAGGAAGGCGGACCCCAAGTCCTCATGAGTTGCGATTAGCAACAACTGACATGTTGCATCGGAACATTTGAGTGGGGGCGATAAGGCCTTAAGCCGTGGGGAAGCAGTGATTGTCAATAAGCGATCGGCGCGATAAATTGCATCGGGACTTTAACAAAGGGAAGCTTCGGATCAAGACCCTTGTAACTTGCGACTTGTGACTTCTGATGATGCGATTTAATCTAGACCATCGGTTCAGTTAGATCGTGATCTCTGGTGAATCACGGACATTTCTGTTTATAAAGCGCAAATGCATTGTTTTGGCCTTGTTCCAAAGGCATTCCAGTTCTAAAAGCAAAAGGCAGGATTGTGTAAAGAGGGTGAACAACGGGGTGATTGTTGAGATTTCTTAAGCCACTATTTTCGCCTACGTCAATGACATTAACAACAGAGTGATTGGATTAGTAACTGCCTCATAAATAAATGTCGAGATACACTACAACTAGAATTATGGTCCATTAAGCAAAACTTAAACGCTTGAAGCTTTAGGGATTTTTATAACATTGAAAGACGAAAAGACCATTAAAGTTTGATGGTAAACCATATACAAATAATGGTTCGTAATCCATGAAACATATTTGCCCAATTAATTAAGTGCAGCTTCCACACACTTTTTTTTTTAAACATGAACAATGGATGTCATATATCTATATATTATTTCATTTTCATGCTTCGTAATAGAAAAACACAGAGTTAATTGAAATTGTGGCCTTTTCTATAAACATCATTGTTTGTTGTTTATTTAAATCCCAGCTGTTGGATCACCGATATCAGATCGGCAAAGTTTATTTACATGGTTTTGGTTCTGGAGGCAAAAATCCAAGTTACACTAACAATTAGTTCAAACACTTAGCGGATCCGAAATTCGGATTTGAAATGTTATACACAGAACTTTTTTAACTTATCGAGTCCGTGAACCATTACCTATCGCATTGCAAGTTTGTTTAAGAGGAAGGCGGACCCAAAGTCTTCATAAGTTGCGATTAGCGACTGCCAACATATCGCATCGAAACATTTGAGTGGGGGCGATAAGGCCTTAAGTTGGGGGGAAGGAGCGATTGCTGATAATCAATCAGCGCGATAAATCGCATCAGGACTTTAACAAAGGGAAGCTTTGGATCCACACCCTTGTGACATGCAACTTGCGACTTGTGATGATGCGATTTAATCTGGACTGTCAGTTCAGTTAGATCGTGATCTCCAGTGAATCGCGGACATTTTTGTTTATAAAGCACAAATGCATTGTTTTGGCCTTATTCCAAAGGCATTCTGGTTCTAAAAGCAAAAGGTAAAATTGTGTATAAAGGGTGAACAGCGGGGTGATTGTTGAGATTTCTTAAGCCATTGTTTCTGGCTGCGTCAATGACATTAATGACTGAGTGAATGGATTAGTAACTGCCTCATAAATAAACACCGAGTTACACTACAACTAGACTTATGGTCCACTAAGAAAAACTTAAACGCTTGAAGCTTTAGGGATTTTAATAACAATAAAAGAAGAAAAGACCATGAAAGTTTTATGGTAAACCATATATCAAATAACGATTCATAATCCCTGAAACATATTTGCCCAATTAATCAAGTGCAACTTCCACACATTTTTTTTTTAAATATGAACAATGGATGTCATAAATCTATATATTATTTCATTTTCATGCTTCATAATAAAAAAACATAGAGTTAATCGAAATCGTGGCCTTTTCTATAAACGTCATTGTTTGTTGCCAATTTAAATCCCAGCCGTTGGATCACCGATATCGGATCGGCGAAGTTTATTTACATGGTTTTGGTCCTGCAGGTGAAAATCCAAGTTACACTAACAATTAGCGCAAACACTTAGCAGATCCGAAATTCGGATTTGAAATATTATACACAGAACTTTTGTAACTTGTCGGGTCCGTGAACCATTACCTATCGCATCGCAAGTTTGTTTAAGAGGAAGGCGGACCCCAAGTCTTCATGAGTTGCGATTAGCGACTGCTGACATATTGCATCAAAACATTTGAGTGGGGGCGATAAGGCCTTAAGTCGGGGGGAAGCAGCGATTGCCGATAAGCGATCGACGCAATAAATCACATTGGGACTTTAACAAAGGGAAGCTCTGGATCAAGAACCTTGTGACTTGCGACTTGCGACTTGCGATTTCATTTGGACTATCGGTTCAGTTATATCATGATCTTTATTGAATTGCGAAAATTTATGTTTATAATGTGCAAATGCATTGTTTTGGCCTCGTTCCAAAGGCATTCTGGTTCTAAATGCAAAAGGAAGAATTGTGTAAAAGGGTGAACAATGGGGTGATTGTTGAGATTTCTTAAGCCACTATTTCCACCGGCATCAATGACATTAATGACAGAGTGAATGGATCAGTAATTACCTCATAAATAAACACTGAGATACACTACAGCTAGACTTATCGTCCACTAAGCAAAACTTAAACGCTTGTAGCTTTAGGGATTTTAATAACAATGAAAGATGAAAAGACCATGAAAGTTTGATGGTAAACCATATATCAAATAATGATTCGTAATCCCTGAAACATATTTGCCCAATTAATGACATTAATGACAGAGTGAATGGATCAACACTTGCCTCGTAAATAAACACCAAGACACACTACAGCTAGACTTATGTTCCATTAAGCAAAACTTAAATGCTTGGAGATTTAGGGATTTTCATAACAATGAAAGACCAAAAGACCACAGAAATTAAATACAAAATTATTAAACTATTAAAAATTTTGGGAGGGTGTTTAAAAAAAAGACCAGAACCTTCTTTTTTGTACGGGCTAGTCATCTCATTTGAACAAAGTGGAAAAATATCGCGGAAGGAAAATGTGTAGATACCTGTAAGATGAGATGGTGGCTCTTATTGTCTATCCATTTTGAATCCTTTGATCATACATGATTCTCTGCACCTTCTCCACAACTACTTCATTTCCCAAGCTCTTGCGTTCCTTCTTTCCTTCATGTAATGAAATTTAACATCATAATTTAGGAAATAATTCAATTAGACAGCAACTAAACCAAATTATCAGAGACATCCGGGAGAGGATGGAAACAATTAAAAACGTAATCATTAAGAAAGGGTCTCTCTAATGTTGAAACCTGAAAAAATAGTAGGTAGATAAAGGGAAGGCTATGAAATATTTTTCACCTTTTTTACCAGATAGAAGTCGAGAGAAGCCCTTCAAATCTTTAGAGTAATCCTTCCAGCATTCCAGTAATCCTTCAACAATTCCAACAACCCTAAGTGCTAACAAAGAAATGCATGCATCCAGGGAGCATTTGATTATAATATATGGAATGGTAATGAATAATAAGTACAATAAATATTTAATGAAAATTTGAAATGGTCAAGATGGAGTGGCGGTGTTATTCTATCGGGCATGTAGTGGGAGAGTTATTTCTATTGTGCATTAATGGAATGATGGGTGGAATGGTGAAATTGATGGACACCTGTTTTATGGAAAAAAATATTTGGCAAATGGTTGAAGGGGCATAAGTTTAAGAATGTGAATAGACATACGATTCAGAATTGGGATTGAATATATGTCTTATAATTTGTTTTAAATATATTTCTCAGTGCTAAAAAAACACTTGGCAAATGGTTGAAGAGGCATAAGTTTAAGAATGTAAACAAACATACGTTTTAGAATCAATGCTGGTTTGAATATATATTTTATAATTTTTTTAAATACATTTCTCACTAATGAACATACATGGTTATCAACAAGAGGTACAATAAATTTTTAATCATTCTTTGTAAAAAATTAATTTAAGTATGCTTTAAACATGTGATTTAGACATGCAAGTAAGTTAGTGGTGTGAATTCTATCCATTGATATAGTGGCAACCACTAGAATATACTGGCATCTTTCAATTTAGGCCATCCGATCAAAAAGATTAATTAAGAAAATGATTAAAGTGCCCAACTCCAATAGGAGGGATGCATATCGGCGTAATTATTATTTTTCAAATAATTTAAGTACATGATATGCATAATGAATGATTTACTTTTTCAAAGTGTTTATTTATAAGTGATTATAATAAACCCTGCTAATAATGGGGTTGTCTTCAAAGCTCGTTGATGCCATCGTGGAGAAAATAATTTTGCTTGCCTCGATGTACTCCATGTGGAAATCACTGGATAAGTTTTTGATAATTCTTTAACAACTTTAAGATCATACAGGATTTTAGTCTAATAATTTTCGTTGGAGTAATAAGAGGTAAGTTCAAGATTAAATTTAGTGGATATTACTATAACATAATATTAACAATATATTTAATAGTAATAATAGAAATAAGTTAGATAAATCAATAATTTATGACTTAAAATGAGCTAAGACTCCAAGAGGGTGAGGGAACCTATTTCTTGAACCTTATCACAAGGGGTCAAAGATGTCCCCATGTGGGATTTGAATCTGGATGGAGGGGATAACATCCCTTATCACAAGATGCTAAAGATGCCGCCTAAAAATTTGAAACAAGGTGGAGGAGATAACATCCCTTATCACAAGATGCTAAAGATGCCGCCTAAAAATTTGAAACAAGGTGGAGGAGATAACATCCCATTGCTCAGGAACCTTACTCCTTGATACCCTACCACAAGAGGCCAAAAATGGCCCCTGGGGATTTGAAACATCCGGGGGAAGATAACATCCCATTGCTCAGAGGCCCTACTCAATGAACATTATCGCAACAAGCCAAAAATGTCCGCCAATAAAGTTTGAAACTAGATAAAACAAATAACATCTCATTATACCAACAAAAAAATAACATCTCATTGTCACAACCACTAAATTACCTTTAAACTAAAAAAGAAAAATTTAGGTCAACTAGCCTAAATCAATGGTTTCCTTACCTGAAATGAGCCTGTCTATGAGAATTTGATAGAAAAATAACAAAGACCCATTTCCTCTTAAAAATCCAGATTGTATTTTATTTTTAATATTAATGTTAAAATGAACATAATCGTGAAATACAAAATTGGGCTTTGTCAATAGCCAAAACCTAGCTACCACCCAATAAAGTAGTTTGGGCTTCACACCTCTTTGTTCCAATGGACCTTTTTCTAATGAAGTGTGCACATGATTTTCTTTACCCCAGTATCAAAATTGTCCCCCAGGTTTCTACCTTTCATTTGAATAATTGTCTTATTTAGCTGAAATAAAATAAAAATGTTGCGGGGAGATTTTAATTTGCAAAGTGTAACGAAGACCAGGAATATGATTTAAAGAATATTTTTATGTGCCTTAAAGAGGGTTTGGTTCTCTAAAGAAAGCTTTTTGTATATCGTAGATGCGTTAGCTGGCATTTGATTCCATTATGGCTGAAGGTCGAATTTAGCTGGCATTTGATTCCATTAGGTCTGAAGTTCGATTTTATTTTTATTTTTTTTACATATATATTTTAACTTCAAAATATTATTTCAATAATTTACTGAAATTTTAATAGCTTTAGAAACATGCAACTAAAAAGTTATGATTAATATTATATATAAATTAATCCTGATGGAGTATCTAATTTATAATGCTTTTTATAATTCATAATAATTTAAATATTAAAATATATTTAAAAAATTGAAATTGAATATTATATATATAATTAATTTGAATTGTGGGATTGTTAGGTTAGAAAAGCAGTGTAAAATTATTCACCAATGAATTTTATGTTCAATTTTTATGATAGGTTGAGTTGTATAGCAAAACTAATTACAATTTCCTCTAACCCATTAAAAAAAATCATTATTTTTATACTTTAATTTAGTTTTATTTTCAAACTCTTTACCTATACAATCAAATAATTTAGGTAAGAGCACTCTTTATTCTTACGATTTTTATACGTTAATTTAGTTTTATTTTCGAACTCTTTACCTATACAATCAAATCATTTAGGTAATACCACTCTTTATTCTTACGAATACAAGATTCCAAGAACTTTATTATTATAATTATTCAAATAATTTACGTACATGATACGTATAATGAATGATTTAGTTTTTCGCTGTGTTTTTGGTTGATTATAGTAATGTTGTTTAATAATCACGGTCGTGCTTAAAGCTCGTTGATGCCATCCAGCAGAAAAGGAAATTTATCAATATGGTAACTACTGGATAAGCTTTTGATAATTCCCTCTCAAATGACTGCAACAAGCTCTAGATCATACAGGTTTTTAGTCATCCACTGTAAGGATTTATCTTTCTAGAACGTAGGCGACTCTGTAAGAATCTAGAAACGGGCGGATTCCAGCTGGTATTATTAAAATCAAGTACAGTGTACTTTAAGCAAAAGCAACCACAATAGGATGCTGGCCAATGACAAAATAACAAGATATACAGTAGCCGCAATAAGGTGGACAGTTTCCTTACTTTTAACCATAGTTACCAAGTTCGAATTCGAATTCGAATTGATTCAATACGATAAAAATTTGAATGAAAAAAATTCAATTCGCAAAAAATTCGATAATAGACATCATAAAAACATTTTTTTATTAAATTTTTCTCAATTTATTTTGAATTATGAATATTTTTTATTAATTTTAAATAATATAACAAAAAATTTATTATTATCTTTTCTATCCAAAACATCAATCCTTCCATAAATAAAAACTAATTACTTAAAATTAAGTTACTTCACACACTTCGGTTTCCAAGATTGAAAAAAACAGAAATTTTCTAATATCAATTTTACCTTCTATTTTGTTCGGCCTTTTTAACTTTTTATTTTTCTTCTTTATATATGTCATCTAAACTCTATTTATTTCTATTCATAGAATCTTATAACAAAAAAGAATAAGGTACTTTCAGTTATTTTCTGTTTCTTTTCTAATTTGAAAATTGAATTTTTTTTTTTTTCCTAATTTCATTGATATTTTCAATTTTTGTTTTCTTTATTCGAGCAAAAGAAATTAGAAATGTTCTATAATTGATGGAGATGGAAATACTATGAGATTCACCTTCTTAATAATACCAAGTCCATGCACGTCAGTTCTATTATTTGGGAGAAGAAACCAAAGCTAATATATTTCCCTCGAATCGAATTTAACCGTATTAATCACCGAACCGAATCGAACTGCCGTATTTTTCAGGGCGATTCGGCTCGGCTTGAATTTGGTAACTATGCTTTTAACAAAGAAAAGCAGTACAACTACAATTCTCTTCAAGAATTTGCAATTGCTTTGTGTTACATCTGATTCACTATCAACTAGCGTTCGAATTGCCATGGATCTATCATTCACTATGTTTTCTGTTATCATATTTGCTGTGACTCTCGCCTCAACAATAGCAGCAGCGGCAACAACAGAGGACGTGAAATATCCCGTGGACTACACTCACACGGACATCGCGGAATTCATCAAAACTTCGTGCAAAGTGACTCTCTATCCGAAGCTCTGTGTTACGTCGCTTTCTTCTTACGCAGGACATCTGAGGCCCAAGCAAAGCGATCTTGTGAATGCGGCCGTGATTATCAGCCTCATTAATGCTCGCAACGTTTCCGTTTGGGCCGCCGGCCTCGGAACCAGAGGCGCCAGTGAAAGAGAAAAGGAGGCGCTGGAGGATTGTCTGGAGAATTTTGGCGACGCCACGGACCAGATTGGCAAATCTGTGGCAGAGCTGAAGCATCTGAGGCGGAACACCTTCAAAATTCAGATAAGCAACGTAGAGACGTGGATGAGCGCTGCCCTCACCAACGAGAACACCTGCCTCGACGGCTTTCAGGATCTCAACGCCACTGGGAGAGTTACGGTCATGGTCACCGGCCGCGTTCAGTATGTTTGCGAATTGATCAGTAATGCCCTCGCTCTAGTCAACCGATTTGCTGCCAGCGGAGGTTATAAGGAACTTGTGCAGCTTTGAAGCCTTCAAGGCCGTATTAAGATAATAATTTAAATAAAATCTTAGTTTGGCACCCTAGCATTAAGCCAAACTTTGGTCTTTTATGGTAACTTGTGTAATATGATGATATAATTAATATTAGTTTACATAAAGGAAGTGGGTTAATTTGTGAACGAATGCATATTTTCTCTGGTAATATATAAGATATCTTTAAGTTGGTTGAATTGCGTTCGATTATTGAATGGATTTTAATGGTGGGATAGAGCGATTTAGGCCTTGTCTACCTGACAATAGGACGCACATGTTAGCGAATTTGGAGTTTGGAAAGGAAATATCAAAAGTCCGGTTCAACCTAGTTAAAAGTTGGATTGTATTTCATTTTAAAAAAAATTGACATTAAAAGTAATCATAATCATTAAATTCAAAATTGGCCTCTGTTCAAATTTACGGGGCTCGGCAAAATCCAAAACATAGCCACCGTGTCTGCCTATGGAGCAACAACTTTGTTCTTATGAAGCCCTGCAAGTGATCTTCATTACTATAGTATCAGATTTGTCCAAATGGTCTCTCTATATTTCAATTACATTTATTTGTATGGTCGCTGTAAAAACGATGGTCGCTTGTACAGTTGAACGAAGACGATATATGAAGAATATGCCTTTGCTGCTTCAAGATGTCCTGGAAAGATAAAGAAAGCTTTAATGTAATATTCGTATATTGTAAAAATAATTAATCGCAGAACCCAAGGGTGCGCATGAACAACCTGTTCCCACACTACTATACCAAGGGTATTTTTGAGACAAAAAATAAAGACAACTTTATATTTAATACAAAAATAATTTAAGACTAAAATATTTTGAGACAAAACTTTATATTTGAGAAAAAAAGTAGTTTGAGACACAAATTTAAAGAGAAAACTTTATATTTAAAACAAAAATATTTTAAGACAATTATTTTAAGACAAAATTATTTTAAGACAAAACTTTATATTTAAAACAAAAGCATTTTGAGACAAAAATATTTTAAGACAAAACTTTATATTTAATACAATGACCACTTTTATATTTAATATTTATAAGAATTACTGTTGGTTTGAAAAAATATTAAGAATGAATATATAGAAATGAGAATGTGAATATTAAAAAACTATTAAGAATGAATATATGGAGATGAGAATGTGAATATTAAAATACACTAGAAATAAAGAAAAAAATGATTTAAAAGAAGAAATATGAAGAAAAAATCATTAGGCGTATATTAGTAGGTGACATATTTGTAATGATAATGAAGCTTGAAAAGAAAGAGGTATTATTGTTGCTTAAGAGATGCATTTCTAACATTTAAGGCCATAAAGAAAAGTGTAATGATCATGATGTTAAGGGAGTAATTTAAGCTTTTGAAATTTTGTTTATGTAACCTTTGAAGTTAGCCATGGGGCCTCTTCCTAGTAGTGTTGGAGGATTGGATGTAAGAGGCAAGCAGCCTGGTGTATGTTAATCTCTAAGAAGGTAGTTAAGTATACTTGTTACTCATAAGTTACGAGTGTCTCGAGAGAGCTAAGTGAATCTTTGAAGAAATAAAATAATATCTCTGATATCACAATAAGGTGGAGCATTTGAATACAAAAATACCAACATTTAGATATGGCATATTCAATTTTCTCCAAGAAGGTGGTGATATATCTCAATGTAAGTTAGGTAGGATCAAACTCTAAGAATAAGAATTATAGACAATCCCCTTCCAATCATGAATCATGAAGCTCATCTCATGGAACATCAAAGGGCTCAACAGCCCAGGGAAGGGATGATTAATAAGGAACATGCTACAACAGGAAAAGCCTCAAATTCTCTTCTTGCAGGAGACCAAGTGTAATTCCACAACGTTGGATCAAATCCTTGCCAAAGCATGGCCAGGAAGCAAAGGAGTGGCGGTGGAAGCCATGGGAGCCTCAGGAGGGCTAGCCATCGTTTGGGATGATAGAGCTATAACACTTACCAACATACATGCCAGTAAGCACTTTATTCAGGCCAAGTTTCATTTAACAGGGACAAATGTTCATGGACACTTAACTAATGTCTACTTCCCCCAGGAGGGAACAAACAAAGTAGACACATTGAACACCCTAACTCAGATCAACTCAGAAAGATCCCACCTAATTTGGATCACAGGAGGGGACTTCAACATGATTACGAGATTGGAGGAAAAAAGAGGACGGATCAAGCTGGACTGTGAAAGCACGCACTTCATAAACTACATTCATAACAACAGGCTTATGGATATGGAATTCAATAATGGCATTTATACTTGGAAAAACAAGCGTGCAGATGCCCACCAAATTGCATCTCGGTTAGACAGATTCCTGATATCTGATAACGCAATACATCTTGGCGGGGATCTCTTGGCCTCTATATTGCCACTCTATGGCTCGGACCATTGGCCTATTAGGCTTCATTGACAAAGACCGGGAGACAATGTTCTCAGGCCCTTTTGCTTTGAAGCCTTTTGGCTGAATCACCCCGATTTTCATAACCTGATAACAGAGACATGGAGAAATTTCACACCACCAGAAGGTGCAAAATGTGCAAGCTCCAACAAAAGCTAAAACATATCAAGGAAAAAAAAAACAGTGGAATCGCTTTACCTTCGGCAATATATTTTAGGCGCAAAACACTCTTGGACAAGAAATGCAAAAATTACAGCAGAGAATCATAGCTAAAGGCAAATCCGAAACCATAGCAGAACAAGAACGTCAACTACAAATGCAGATCTCAGAAAGAGCAAGACAGGCAGAGATTCTTTGGAGACAAAAATCAAGGATCCGATGGCTTAAAGGGGGCGAACGCAATACAAAGTTCTTCCACCATACCATTATCCAACGGAGAATACGAAACAACATTACTCTCCTCCAAAATCGATAAGGGGAACATCTAAAGAAGCATGAAGATATAGAACAAGAACTCCTCACCCACTTTCAGAGGGTGCATTAGGAAACAGAGACTGATCGACTGCCAGCTATAGAGAAGATCATCAAGATTATTCCTAAGATCGTAAATGAGGAGCACAATCAAATACTTCTTATGCCTATTTCCTTACAGGAAGTGGAGACAACTATGCGACAGCTCAAAGTTCGGAAAGCACCCAGACCAGACGGCTTCACTTCGGACTTCTTTCACAACTTCTGGGATCTAATCAAGGAGGAAGTCTGGCAAGTAGTCGAGTATTCAAGAGTTAACAGATGGATGCTTCCATCCTTGAATGCCACCTTCATCGCCCTCATCCCTAAGGAGGAGAACAGCCAGACTCCGGACAAATTCCGACCTATTGCACTATGCAATGTATTGTAAAAAATTGTCTCCAAAGTGATCGCCACATGCCTCAAGCCCCTGCTTACTCTTCTTATATCACCAGAGCAATAAAGTTACGTGGAAGGAAGGCAGATCAACGATGGCATAATTCTCACTCATGAAATCATTCACTCCCTAAAGCAAACCAAAAAGGTAGGTATGCTCCTAAAATCAACCTCTCAAAAGCTTTCGATACTTTAAGCTAGAAATATATTCAAAAAATACTACTAGCCTTTGGCTTTACCCCCCCTGGGTAAGATGTATTATGAGTCTCATCACTTCTACCTTTTGCTCAATTCTTGTCAACGGGACCCCCTTCACCCCCTTCCACCTATCTAGAGGTATCCGACAAGGGGACCCTCTATCACCCTTTCTATTTGTTATTATGGCGGAAGGTCTTGGACGTTACATCAAGGATGCCCTTCACTAGCAATTACGTGGCCTTTCTTTCCAGAATACCCCTGCTTTCACCCACCAACAATTTGTGGATAACAATATGTTATTTGGTCATCCTTCGGTCCAAGAAGCCCATAAGCTGAAATCAATTTTATCTGACTTTTCGAATGCCTCTGGCGCCTACATTAACAAATCAAAATCTCAAGTATTCTTCTTTCACACACCTCCCATCACTCAAGCCTCCATAGCTAGAATTTTGGGCTTCTCGATTGCATCTCTGCCTTCCAAATACCTGGGATCTCCAATGACAGCCTTTGCCTTAAAGCACTCATCCTAGAAAATTCTCTTAGAAAAACTGGAAGCCTGTATCTCTTCATGAACCTTCAGAGCTCTCAATATGGCGAGTTGGGAAGCCATCTGGCTAAGTGCTTCGTCCTGAGAGCTCACCGCAGATGGATTAAAAACACCTTGCAGGTGAAATTTATTAACTCTGAAAGCTGTGACGAGCTCACCTCCTTCAACACCATGGCCCCTGAAAACCGTTTTGTTACTCCTCCCCTTCTCCATGGCATTTGTCCTCCACAAGCGGCTAAACTGTGTTTCAGAACTGCTACACGTAGTCGCTACCTAATTCTCCCTTGTCAAAATTTTGGCAATGGTTTTCATTTTTCACATTCCTGTCATTGTCTTCTTGATTGTGGTTTGCCCACCCCTGATCCCGCTCATCGTCGCCTTCATTCCAATTCTTCTGCTGTCAATTCAGCCATGGCTCGCCTGAGGCACCGCATGCGCAGTAGGCGTGGAGGTTCACATGGAGGTTTTAACCGCTCGTGAGCTTCTACCAGTTCCTCCTTTGACTCCCCAGACTCAACTACTGAATTGCCCAACTCGCTCATTAACCCCACTCATAGCCTCCTGAATACCAGAAGTGGGAGAGGTTGGAGGGACAATGTTGTCCACACTATGGATCTTCCACTCCCTCCTCTTTTTGGCCCTCACAGCACACAATTTCATTTCTGCAGTTCACTAAGCAGGCCTACAATCACTGCTAACATCACAATTTCTTTCAAGGAAGAGTTTGTGACGCAAGCTACTCTATCTAGTAGTGGTAACAAGCAGAACAGGGAAGACACAGGTAGTCATGGGATCATCAACAAGCATCAAGGTGAAAGCAGTAAGGCTCTGCATGACAAAGATAACGATGGGGATGCTGGTAAGCGACAGATGGATGCTGAAGGCACTGTAGATTCTTCAACTGTTCAAGGTTGCGGCGCGTCTGAAGAGGATGACGATTGGTATCAGTTTGCCTACCAGATTGAGGAAGAGCCAGCTCTGGAGGAACCACCAGCCTAACACGTGGCCTCATGCAAAGGTCTCTAGCTCCCAGGTGGATTCGTCTCACTTTTTGTGGTTTTTGGTCTCTCGTAAAGGTGTCTGAATTCCAGGCGGATATGTTTCTATGATTCGTGGTTTTGTGGTCTGGATGTGTTCTGTCTTCACGCCAAGTGTCTTGAATTCTCTGGTTGACTCTCTGCTAGGTGGAAATGGCATACTGTTACTTGGTTATGTCCCTATCTTTTTGGTTCAGGATTGCATTCCTCTTTGTTCATTTTGGAAAACCAAGGTCTACCTTGAAATAGTTATTCTAGTTCAATCACTGGTTTCCCCCATAACAGGGGCAGTCTTCAAAGCCTCTTGGACTAGTTTCCCCTCTGTTGGGGTAGTCTAATGCCAATAGTTGCATTTTGTGATGATGACTGATGCTTAACATCTCTAAGATCAGGTTTCTCTGTAACTTTTTTTGTATTATATTAATAGATGAGTACTACTTAGAAAAAAAACCTATGTTTAATACAATTAACAATTAAGACACAAACATATCAATTTAAGATGATATTATCTAATTAGAACTAAAAAATTGATTGTGACAGTGCACCCTAAGTCGGCCAGCTTGTAGACAGCTATTGTCTTGTGCCTATACCGAGGTTGTTATTTTACTTACCATTCACGTTATCTTATATAAAGACAATGATTTTTTGGGCTCTTTGTTTTGTGGGGTTAGTCGACTAAGAAGAACACGAAAAGTTTTACTGACAAGATTTCTCAGACATCAATTCCTCTTCTGTCCCTTTCATATATGCTGATACGATTAGAGACAACTTGTTTATTTTTGCATTTGACACTACTACACGGAGGGGGACTTTAAGACAATTTTTTAAGAGAAAAGAAATAATTTGTCTTCAAAATTTCAATATGAGGTGATAGTAAAAAAAGGTAAAGGTAAAGGATTAGGGGTCTGTCACTAGCATTCATTGAGTGGTTGGTTTACCATGGTTGTGAAGTGATATTCAACAAAGGAAAAACATTCCTGAGACACATAACCACGGGGCAGGTGAAGCAGATCAGGGTTCGTGTGAAGAACCTGTATAAGCTAGATGTGGAAGAATGTGCTACATTAAGCACTAAGGCGGAGAAAGTGAAGGTCGCGATGTCTATGAACTTTGGCACAAAATACTTGGTCATTTATATCATGGTACCTCGAATATTATAAAACAAATAACCACTTGCCTCTCTAAAGGAGCACTTAAGCAATAGGATATATGCAAAGGATGTACATTACAAAAGTACATAAAATCCACATTCCATGATCAGGACAACAAAGCACATGCAGTCCTAGAAAGGATCCACTATGATGTTTATGGACCTTTCTTGACGACCTACACTATCAGACACAAATATTTTGTCACTTTTATTGATGACTTCTAACGGAAGTGTTGGATCTTCTTCACGTGGAATAAAGATGAGACATTCTTTGAGTTCGTAGAATTCAAGACACTAGTTACAAATGAAGCTAGCAAGAAGGTGAAGGCTCTGTTTTAGATGCTGCAACACCCTCCAAAATTTTGGCCTACACTTAAATTTCAGAGCCTACTATGGATATTGTGATCAATCGTTCCTTAGTCACTTATTGGTAAGTTGATGATCTCAAGCTCCCCTTTTCGATCTTAAGAGTCGTTTATGCTTTTATCTTTACATAGAATGTGTCATCTTTGGGCATGGGGGTAATCTCTTGTCATGCAAAGGGAGGTTTGTTTTGCTTCAAGGGGAAATATTTATGAGAATGATACATGTTTAACACTCATTTCACACACTCTTACACAAGTGTCACCTTTATCCTCCCGAAGTCTATAATCAAAGCCGCACTTGTCGTAAGCTGCCACAAAGGTTGTTGCATTAAGTGAAGTATGTGTTATATGTTCTAGATGGTCTATGTTGTATCGATAAGTTTTCAAGTGTGTGATCGTAGTGAAGTTTTATCACTTTTCACATAAGTTCCACTGATCCCACACTTAGCTAAATTTTGGAGTTTCCTTAGCAACCTAGCCTCATCCAACTTTCCTGAACTACATACTTCACATATGTAACCCTCAAGATTTTTCGTTGCTTGTTCGAATCGTGTAATGCGCAGAAATCCCAACCTCCCTTACCATTCAAAAATGCATAGTGGTTTCCTCCAGTGTCCTTCCCTCAGCCGGAGCCCACTGTCTCCAAAAACTATCTCCAAATGATGAAAAATTATTTTGGGGTAAGGCCAAAACCCCTTTCATATCAATATTCAACCCTGAGACCTATGGGTTTTGGCCGAAAAACTTATCGGAAGAATTATTCATGGCCTTAGCCTTTAAAAACCAGGACCATACGACTTAGTCGATTTTTCTTTATAAATCGGGACCACAACACTTTATTGGAAATACACAGCAATAAAGGGGAAAACACATAGTCGAAAGCATGGCCAGACTTCAAAAAGAATGAACCCGCGTTCATAAATCGTCGGGTCCCCACATCCGGTCCATCGGCGTCCCGCTGAGCTCTCCATTCACCGATATTTTCCGTCCTTTACCTTCCCAGATCCAACGGTCAACATTCACTCTAAATATTCAAACTGGCGCATCAATCCTCCACCGTCGATCTGCACTTAGTGGATCCGATGGTCCACATTGATTTCAGGTGGACAAATAGCATGAGGATCAACCGCCCGATAAAGCGGTTTCCTCTCTCCTCCTCGCTACTACGTGTCAATCACTAAGTGGAATCGAGTTCTCACCCTTCAATATCACTTACCACTTTTCGCTCACCCAAAATACCACTTCGATTATTTCGAAACCACTTTTTTCACGAAATAACTTCTGTGCTCTTCCACCATGTGATGACCATCGATCTGTTCCATCAGACGGTTCTGATGGTTCCTTTAGGTTCCTTTGTATTTTGATCTAGACCGTTGATCTATGAGATCCAACGGATCCTGTGCATTCTCTCATTCGTCAGCCATTTGATGGATTCTGCGCTTAAAACATTGTTCTGCCAGCGACTTTGTCTACACACGACACACCATATATAAAAATATTTTCGTTAATCAATGGATCACCATCGATCGTTATAGTGATCAATGGTCGATCAACAATCTCGTAACACAGGAATTAAGCCATCATCGCATATATATACGGATAACACGAAAAGGCATTATTACATATACACACACTGAAATCCACACAATATCAACACTGAACACACTTTATATTATACACGATATGATTACAGATCTAAGGCATTTTAACCTTGGGAGCAAATTCCCCTTCAACTGCATTTTGATCACTCTGTTCTCACAAATTTACTTTGTTCTCACTCTTTCCTATTGAACACGTAGGTTCATCATTTATAAACACATTGGATTGGATCACTGAAAGGATCCGATCAAATCCTCTCCATGAATCACTCAACTGTCCCTAATTCTCTCTACATGCATACATACATATGGCAGATTACATTAAATAAGTCCTCTAGAGACTTTATCCATTCTATCAAACTAGCTTTATTTTAATAGAAATGTCCCATGTTTACTCCGATGGTCCACGTCGTCCTCCTTGCTCCGCTTTGGATTCCTTGTTTGATTAAGAGTGTCGAATGCTCCTTCATTAGGCTCAAGGATGTCATGTTTGTTCTAGGCCTAAAGAAAAATCTCATCTTTGTTGCAATTTTCGAAGACCATGGTTGTGAAGTGATATTAATCAAAGGAAAAGCATTCCTAAGACACATAGCCATGGGACAGGTGAAGCAGATCAGAGTTCGTGTGAAGAACCTATATAATCTAGATGTGGAAGACTATGTTGCATTAATCACTAAGGCAGAGAAAGTGCAGGGCGCGATGTTGATGAAATTTGGCACAAAATACTTGGCCATTTGCATCATGGCACCTCAAATATTATACAACAAATAACCACTAGCCTCCCTAAAGGAGCACTTAAGTAGTAGGATGTATGTGTAGGTTTTAATCCCATACAAAAATTACCTACATACAAATTCTAAAACACAGAAAATAAACAATGCGAGAGCATAACACATAAAGCACATATACACAGAGATTTTCCCATGGATCTCGAAACCGGGACTACCAGCTTGATTTTTTCATTATATTCCTTTCAATGTTATAATACATATTTCTACATGTCGAAGCATCCAATACCATGGACCGAAAACCATCACGTCTAATACCATGGACCGAAAACCATCACGTCCAAAAACATGTGTGAAAATCATGCACAAAACCATAGGTGGGTCTGCCCATCCTAACATAGGGTCCGCCCATCATGCACAAAACCATAGGTGGGTTTCGACCCAAAGAATGCATTACTGTCCCAAGCTCCTTTGTTGTGATACATCCACCTCCATCCTTGTAAAAAAATCTAAAAGCCTCCCTGAACTTAGACATAACCTCCATCCCATATTCCTTTAGTAGATAAAACCCTTCTCTCATTTTCTGACCATGCCAATCTACCCTCCATCCCATATTCTCTCATGAGCGCTGTGTAAACCACCATTTTGTTCAAGGATAGGGATTTTGATGCCTACTCTAACCATATTTTTTAGATAGCTTCCCCCTTTTCTTGCTTATGGTTTCTTGAGTTGGCCTCCTCTAAATATTCCCTACTCTCCTTAAATTATTTGGAAGGTAGTCTTTGGCTGCTAACCACATTTTACCGGAGATCCTTGACATGTCCCTTGAAATTTTGATTCGGCCCCATGATCTATTTTATGCCAGTGAGTCGAAATCTTTAGATTTCTTTTCTGCATATTCATTCATGACCAAGTACTGTACCACTAGTTGTAAGAATCTTGTGGTTACTATCACCACAATAAATGTATATTGTATTTTAGAGGAGATAAGAATTGTATATTTCCCTTTGGGACACTCAAAAAATATTTTGATGCACCCTATTTCTCTAACACTCTAGTCTACTTTATGACCTTAATTCCCATTCCATGTTCATCCACGTGGATGCACTTTATGATGTTATAGGACAAACTAATGTCCTTGTCAACACCCTCTCATCTTCCTTGTCATGTTTTCTAAGACTTGTGTAGCCAACAAGAAATTTGGGAGATGAATGAAAACAAGGTAGAAAATCAAGGGGTTTTCAGGTCATCTATTTAGGGTTCCCACTAGAATAGTCCCACCATATGATCCACCAAATCCCTAAATTGGGGTTTAGTTCTATTTCAATTAATTATTAGATGATCATGGTGGGCCATGATTCCAAGTTAAATGTTATGACTCTTCATAGGATATTATTGGATATACTTTAGGAGACACCTCTTTGGCTAAAGGGTTAAGGAAGGATTTTGACTTCAATATCAAGACATCAACCATATCCTCAACATCTCTCCCATCAACCATATCCTCAACATATTGAACCAACAATAAATAAGACAAGTAAGGTGAAGCATGGGCATCCTCTCTCGCCCATGTTGTTCAGGATATATATCAATCTATGAATTCCTCTACACTCCACCAACTGTGCATCAATAAAAATTTTGGTTTCCCCACTGTCCACCAAGATGGATACACGTTGTCCTTGCATTGTGCCTCTGATTGCCAAAATTTCAAAATTGGGATTTTCCATGTCAAAATTTTAATTCAAGATTGACCATGCATTGGAAGGCCATTAACACAACATTAGGACATAAAAAATGAATAATTGACACAATACCAAATACAATACACAAATTGAGTTTTATCTCACAAGGTATCTAGATGCTAATTGAGCAAGTTCACACGAAGAGAGAAAGGCAATGTCATGATACATTGTTCAATTTGTAATCAAGAGCATTATCTTGGATAAGGGAGAAGTAACATTTAGTTTCTTTCTCATATACAAAGGAAAAATTATGAATCAATGTCAAATGCCTTTCATAAAGCAATGTTGTTGTAAAGGGTGTTAGAAAGCTTGCATTGTAGGCAAGACCCTCACACCATACTAGATTCATGAGCATGTTCAATGAGTGACCATAAATAAGGGGTGTCAGAGTGGCTAATAATCATAGCTTATAGTGGATGACTGTCATCGTACATAACATTCATGGTCCAAGTCATTTGTTTGGTGCCCAATGTTGGTGAATCATTGCATTGCATCATGGTAGCATATCTTGCCTTTTTTAAAGAAAAAATATATTGAAAATAAATTAAGTTATGTCTCATTCAAATGTTCAATATTGTTGTGTTGTGAGTGGTTTGCATATTATATGTATCATATATCTATAATCACTTATTTGAAGCCTACTTTAAGAAGTAAAGGAAGAGGTGCAGGGCCTTGCCATAAGAAGGACTCCCACCAACTCCTCTCCTCGTAGCAATTTTTCAAATGTTAGCCCATAAATCAAACACATGCCCTTGTTTCTCTAGTTTGGAAACCCTTGGATGGATATGACAATGAAATCCTCCCAACCAATGCTTTAAACATCTATTGAATGCCTTTGATTAGTATGTATAAATGATTTTGATTGATTCCTGGAGAGGTGTGAAATCTAATTTTGCATTGACATAATACACATACCAAATTTAACTCGTGGTAGCCAAAATTTCAGCCTTACAACTCTCTCATCCAATATTAAATACTTCACTAATTAGTCAAGGGGTAATCTCCTTAACAATATATTAAATATTATAAGCATTCATATATTTGGCCAATAGATATACTTCTGCAGTACTGCCACTGTTTTCTTGACCCTGAAATTCCCAGCGGCCCGACTGTAGTGCGCTTCCCAAATCATCTTCGCATGCTCGCTTGAAGGAACACAAAGGTGTCCCATATGGCATAACAATGCATCCTAGAGGTGAAAACCTGGAACTTACTGACCCCCCAAGAGCATATGGTATGTGTGTTCGAATTCTGGGTTGCTTTTGTAGAGAAGTGGCCAATCAGAAGTCTCATTCCCACAAGAGTTGAGCACAGTAGTTAACACCATGATCGGTGGTCGGCTGAGGAAGTCTGCAACATTATTTGTGTTTCCCTTCTTTTACTTGATATTCAAATGGAACTGTTGCAGGTATGTGGACCACTTCTGGTGGCAATCATTTTGCAACTTCCCTTGCGTCTGTATGAATTGCAGGGATCAGTGGTCGGTGTGGATGATTGTTTCCTTCCCAAAAATGTAATGCTTCCATGATCCGCAGGCCTGCACAATGGAATACATCTATTTATCATAAGTGGGATAGTTTTGTACCGTGTCTAAAAGTGTCTCACTGTGATATGCCACTGGATGCCCTTGTTGAGTAAGGACTACTCCAATAGCATAGTCAGAGGCATATGTCTCAATCTCGAATGGTTGTTACAAGTCTGGTAATGTGAGCACTCGTGTAGAGCAGAGGCGATGTTTCAACATTATGAATGCCTTCTATTGAGATTCATAACAAAATAATTTTTCTTTCACTCCTCCTTTGGTGACTTGACTCAAGGTCCAAGTGATATGAGAGAACCCCAACATGAACCTGCGGTAGAAATTAGCAAGACCTAGAACACTGCGGAGCTCTGTCAGAGTGGTTAGGGTTGGCCAATCTTGAATGACTTGAATCTTGGCTAGATCCACCTGCACCCTCCGTTCATCAATAATGTATCCCAAATACTACACCTGGGTCATGCCGAAAGTAAATCTCTCCAAATCGGCACACAGCTTGTGTTGCCACACTATTTGGAGAACCTGTTGGATGTGGTGAAGGTGCTCTTACTAACTCTGGCTGAAGATCCAATGGTTCCCAACTGATCCAACGGTTCCTGTGCACTGTTGCTTCATTACGTCTTCCTTTCGCTAATTGCAATCTTCGATTTCTCTTCCGCTTGACTCCTTCCCGAACATTGCTATGTGTATAATTTAACGCTACCACTCCTCAGCTTTGATTTGGTTATTCAATCAGACTCCAACACTGTTCGATCATCGCAAACACCAAAAAAATAAAAAAAAAGTGAAAACAAATTTAGTTTAGTTTCCTTGCTTACACATTAGTATGGTTTGATGCTCTTTACTTTTGTAACTTAGATAACAGCATTAGGTTAGTGTTGATTTAGAAATTTTGCTTAGCATAGCTATTTAAATGGTTAATTAGGATATGGTGTGATTTAGCATTACATGTTGTTTTCTTCATTTCTGCAGTAGAGTAGCTCTCTTAGAATAGATTTGCTCTTCTTCCATCAAAGAATTAATCTTCTTCTGACTCTATAGAAGTCTAGCTTGGAACCCCTGGGGTCTCTCACCAGGTGAACAATGATAACAGGTAGGACCTTCACTTTTACTTGTGCATATAGCACTGTCACCTCCAAGTTTGTTTGAACCTCAAGTTGATAAGTAAAGCTAGTAGCCCAAGAGTTGTAGCATCCTTGCTGCAATACTGGCGCTCATCAGTCATCCAAGTATACCACTACAAATGAGTTGGTGAATGGTCGTAAGATGTCATCCATGAGACTCATGAAGGTTGCAGGAGAATTCGTCAACTCGAAAGGCATAACCAACCATTCAAAAAGGCCCTCCTTGGCTTTGAAGCCAGTCTTCCACACATTGGAGGGTTCGATTGGTACCTAATGATATCTATACTTCAAGTCAATCTTGTTGAAATATTTTTCTCCTGTGAGTTGGTCCAGAAGGTCATCAATCCATTGGATTGGGTACCTATTCCGGACAGTGATCTTGTTCAGTGCCCGATAGTCAATACAGAGTCTCCAAGTCCCATCCTTCTTTTGTACCAACATGATAGGGCTCCCACAGGGTGATGAACTTGGCTGAATGTGACATTTCTGTAGCAACTCCTAAATTTTCCTCTTGATTTCATCGTTCTCCAGAACGGAGCATCGATAGATTGGTCCATTGGTTAATGACGCACCTGGGGTCAGATCGATGGAGTGCTTGACCTGACAGTGCAGAGGCACCGATATGGGGGGAAGTGAAGATGTCCTCGTACTCCTCCATGACCTTGTCCATCTGTTGTTGTCGTGTGGAGGGTCCTTGTCTCAAGGTCGTGGCCACTATCTTCTTCTTTCCTTGAGGGCATATCATCAGGAAAAAAAATTCTTGGTTTTTGAAATTAGTTTACTGCATTGTTTTGCAGTAACCAGAGAGATGGCAGTAGGCGGGTGTGGTGAAGTAAAATTCTAAGTGCGGACACAAACAATTCCTCTAGCCCGATAGTGGGTCTAGCCACTAATAAGACATTCTATGGAATATTTCCTTAGGTTAGAACCAATTAAGAGGGCCTACCTCTTAGTATGCTTACCATCAAAGAATGGGCTAAAACAAAGTATCAACAACCAGAGAAGGTAAAAAAAGAAATTAAGAACAATCTGGAGAGTATCCAAAGAGCAATAGAGGATAATGGCCTTTCCCAAGAGAACAAACAGCAGGAAAATGAACTCTACTTACAACTATACTGAGTTAACAGAGAAGAGGAAACAAAATGGAGGCTCAAGTCGAGACAATTATGGTTACAAGGGGGTGACAAGAACTTAGTTTTTTTTCACAAGCAAACGACAACCAGAAAGATAAGGAATAATGTTAGCTCCATCCTAGATGCAGAAGGTGATAGACAAAGCACTCAGGAAGCCATTCGAAGAGCTGCTACAGATCACTATCGGGACTTGCTACATATAGGCTTAGGATTTCTTTCATTTTTCTTGCATTTAGATTTAATTCTACATTCCTAGAAGTCCTCTTATCAAAGGGGAAAAATTTAGTGGTGGCTTGGCTGAGCCCCAAATCAGCTTAAGGATCACTTTCTTATGTGATCATTAAGAGCGTTGATCTGATGTCTCTTCTCTATTGGTAAGTAAAAGGCATACTTTAAGCCATTAGCGATAGAAAGAAGGTAATTGGACCTAGTTTAGCCAGTCAGAACCACCATTTCAACAGAAAATGAGCTGCTTTAAGTTCCTGGCTAGGTGGTCTCCCTTATAATGTTGAGGCAAAGAATTTCAAGCCTTCAACAGGTACACAGACACAACTCACAACTATCGTGTGTACTCTCCATCTCTGAAGATGACAATGGTCACAAGAGATGTGAAGTTTGATGAGGAGAAGGCAATGAGGTGTTCTCCTGAGAGGGAGCTTCAATTGCAGCCTGATCATGAGCTTTTGGCTCCAAAGGAAGAACCTTAGGAAGTTGTGGAGTAGCCAAAAGCAAAGGAGCAGAGAGTGGAGACATCCAGAGAAGGAAGGAAGCGGACCAGGGAAGCTAACAAATTATTGCAGGATTCTCAAGAGAATGTAGGAGCACCCACATCACAGTGCAAGCAAAGGAGGTCATAGGATCAGTACACTAGATACATGGCTTTGATGAGTGAGCTAGTTGAGACATAAACATCTTCATTCGAGGAAGCAGTGCAATAACCAATATGGGTTGATGATATGGTAGAGGAATGTGATTCCATTGTCAGAAACAGTGTTTTGGAATTGGTCCAAAGACCAACAAACACATCAGTGGTTGGTTCGAGATGGCTTTATAAGATAAAGCATGCAGAAGACGGGAGCATAGAGAAACACAAGGCCTGATTTGTGGCCAAGGGGTTCTCTCGGGTGGAGGGAATTGACTATGAGGAGGCCTTTGCTCTAGTAGCAAGGTACTCATCCATCAAGTCAATTCTAGCACTGTTAGCATAGATGAGGTGGAAGATCCACCAAATTGATGTGAAGATAACATTCCTCAATGGAGTTATTGAGGAGGAGGTGTATATTGAGCAATCGAAGGGGTTTGAGACCTTCAACAGAGAGTCGCATGTGTGCAGACTCAAGCAAGCGTTGTATGGACTCAAACAAGCACCCCGTGCTTGATATACTAGGATCGATAACTATCTCACTAGTTTGGGCTTCACCAAAACTGAAGCAGATGCAAACCTTTATCACATTGTGGTAGAAGGTAAATTATTGATTAATACAAGAAGGGTACCACCAACCACATTGCATAATGCCTCAATTAGCCCCTATTTGTGGTGCTAAAAATAGTTCTTAACTCGTGGGTAGGACATTTTTGGGTGGAAAAAATTACAAGAGAGTAGCTATGACTTTGTTTCCACATATTAAACGTTGGTCACTCAAAAAAAAGTTCCATAATTCAAACTCTAGGATGTGGTCCTATGATACTTAGGCTAACTTTTTGTTCCTTCAAGTGAGCATGCCAATATTATCTAGGAGGCACATTACAGTCATGTCTCATGGCACTTTGGTTTCGAGAATACAATAGTAGTAATTCAAAAATATTTCTACTAGCCAAATCTTCAATAGGTTGTCCATTGGTATATTAGATCATGCATTGCCTATGTCATTGTAAACCAAACATCAAGAAGTAGGTGTTGTACACTCCTTTAAATAGCCTAGGAAAGCCTTAGGATTTAGTCACTATGGATTAAATGTTATATTTTCCCTCCAACAAGCATGGTAATGTTTATGTGTTTTTGGACATCAGTCGATTCTCTAAGATGGCCATTTTGGCACCATGCAAGAAGAGTATCAAAGTTGAAGCCTTTTTTGGGCCTTATACCACCATTTTTCAACCTTGTGACACCTAAAAACCTTTATGACTACTATTTTTTTCATTTAAATTATTAAAAAATATTCATATTAATATCTAACATCTGTATTAGTTGTTGTTGATGACCAATATGGGATTAAAAGATATATCTTTGGAACGTTTTATGCACCAATCCTTTATATACCTTTGAGGTAAGTGATTTAAACATATATATATATATATATATATATATATATATATATATATATATATATATATATATATATATATATATATATATATATATAGTTATAGGTTAGTATATTTTAGGTCTATGTGGTGTGATTTTGCAGATAAAGAGCTTAGACTTTCCATAATGATCTTTGAAACTACTGGCATTTTGAATCCAAAAGAGACTCCATCTCTGAGACAATGGTTCAAAGAAAGAGGAGGTGAGTAAAATGTATAAGTATAAAAAGTAGGAGAGGAAATGGTTGGTAGATCTGTATATAGTGATAGGTTTCTCACTTGCATAGTGCATTATTAACCTGAAATCATGTCAACATTGTGCCATAGGGTTGATCCCTTCAAGTTGCATAATTTCCTTGTCTTATTTGTTGTGAGATGTAATTTGTTTTGTAGTGCCAACCCTTAATGGGTTACTTTAGTTAGAACTATTTTTTACTTATCTTTCAACCCATCAATATCTATCAAATCATTCTTGATATGTTACATTATTATCTTCTTATTGATTTCATCCCATGTCACTTGTAATTTCCAATTAATGAACTCATTCAAGAAGTAAATTATACTCTTGTTATGATGATGATTATGATTAACATCCATTAACATCATAATTTATCTAAGTGACCTTAAAAAGAAAAGAGATAACCTAGATTATTTTAGAATATCATTTCTTGTTCAAAATTCATTAGGAAAAGCATTCCAATATTACCATAGTTTTGATGAATTAGGAGCTTAGAAGGTTAGTGTTGTAACATATATTTTGAAATCGAGTTCTAATTTGGGTGTAGTCATGGCACTATAGGAAAAAGTTCCTTTCATCTTCAACCCTCTTAGTGTCATAGAGATGATAAGTTCTAGCATCACACTATATTTTGAGAAAGTGACTTTCATCTTCAACCTTCTTAGTGTCACAAAGATGATAAATTCTAGCGTCACAAGTGCCTTTCATCTTCAAACCTCTTAGTGTCACATAGATGATAAATTATAGCATCACACTATATTTTTAGAAAGTTACTTTCATCTTCAACCCTCTTAGTGTGACAAATATAATAAATTCTAGCATCACAATATATTGTGGGAATAGTTCAATGCCCAACTTTATTGTGGAGCTTATAAAAGTTCATAAATGTTTTATAAATGTTGATTTTCTTGTTTGTACTAGTTAGAATTGAGAATTAACTACCTTCTTAAATATTATCTTAACTTTTATTTTCCAACTCTTTATTGCACCATAAAAATTTAAAATTAAAATATAACAATATTTTTAATGTCATCTATATAATAGCATATTTCTATATTCTCCAATTATTTAACACAATATCCACTTAATTTGGTAGCAATCAACTTTACAAACACTATACTTTTGTAACAAACCTTTAAATCACTCTCCAACATCTGAGTTTTTTTTTTCTTTGGTCTAACTAATACTAATGCATCAACTAATGTACTAAAAATCAATATTTCTACTCCATATGTGTCCCTTTTTTCTCAACATACCATTATAAATCATATTTGTATTATTTTCATGAAACTAAACTCACCTACTTAATCCATATATTACATACATCAATATTATTATAATTATTTTCACCAACTTGACTCGTGATTTAATATACTAGTTGTATACTTGGCCATTTAATGCCGTATGACAAGGTCTGCACACCATTGTACACATGGAGGGCAATGAACTTAATTTGTTTACGGTTTCATGTGAGGTGGCAACCTACTTGCTTCCTCTGGCACTCCCTATACTTGATAGTTGTGCAATGAATAGCACAGACCAATAATCCACCTACTCGTCACCCAATCCCATGTGAGAAGGTATGTGATGGCATGAATCTTCATGGTTACGGTTTCGAGGGTAAATCAATGGTTGTGTATCCTTGGTGCCATACCAACAACTTGAATGTATTAGGGTTAACCCTATCCTCCTGACCTCCTAAGTTCTCTTTTCTGCCCATTTTCCTCACCCTCTTCCAATTTCGACAGAGCTATTGTTCCTTCACATTTCCAAACGCACATTCATAAACCTGTCCCTTTCTAGGGTCTGATTTGAGGTTAATTTCACCATTTCGAAATTGTTTTCCTAGTCCATTGCTCGGGCATAGCCCTGGTTCACCGCGGTGTTTGACAGTCACAAGTTCATTACCATTTCCCACCACTTACGAGAGAACTCTAAGCGACGACATGGGGCAATGAAGGGTTGGTGTTCGGCTATGCGTTCACGTGACCTGGTTTCAGGTAATTTTTTCGAAGTTATCTTTTTTACTCAATTTTCCCCTGAAATCTCGTATCTTTCACTCTCAGGATTAAATTTCGGTTTGTTTTATTTCTTGTACAGGTGTTGTAGTGACCTAGGGCATCATTTTGCCCAACGACTCCACTACGCTTAAGATTTCCGCTTCCAACACCCAGGTTAGTTTATTGGCTAAGCTTCTCCTGCTTTAAGATTGTTTTAGTCTATTTCCCTTATTTTCTTCGAATCTAACTAGTGAATTCTTTCCTTGAATCCAGGTGGGTCGTCAGCAATAGACCTCAACAAGTTTATCCAGGTAAGGGTTTTGGGATTTATTATTTGCATGCCATAGTCTAGTTTGCTGGAAATTTCTTACTTGAATGAGTCCATAGTTAATTGATACGTGTTTGTTTGGTCCTCACAGGTATGCTTTATACTGGAGTTTGGACCAGAAGATATCTGTCGCAACTGTCTCGGTCTGCACTAATTGTCGCTTGTATGCTTCCAGGTTGGTTCCTTACTGGTTTTGACCTCCTCCACTCCATGGAGTTTGATTCTTGACATTACAATTTCTCCATTATTGTTCTGCTAAGTTTTTCCCTAAGGGACCTCAAACTGTAGGACCCTGGCAAGTTACAGTTACCATTTGCTCTCGCAAGCACTACATACAATAGTTATGACTATAGAGCCTCTGTTGAGGGCTAAATCAGTACTGTTAGTATTTCAGGTGAATTTAGACACTTTTAACGCTCCTTAGGATAGCGTCTTGCACTAACTTTTCCCATTTCTACTATCCCTAAGAACTGTTTAGAAATTCCAAGAAAGCACTATGAAAGCAATGTTCGTTCAATAGCACAATGTTCTGCCATTAATTTTTTCATCAATTCAGGGTTACTTTGAGTCAGAGGGTATTTATCTACCATATAACTGACACTCAACAAACGTGTATATACTATAGACTCTTGAACAAATTTCCTTCCAAGGGTATTGAAAGAGATTATATTGAACATTTTTCATGCCCCCTATTTACTGAACAACAGTGCCACTATGACCAAACAGGACCTTGAAATGATTTTTAGGAGCCATAACAGCTTGCCCTTGAAAAACATCCTTCTCACATATGAAAAATGCTGCTCACAAATGAATTTTATCTCTTTTGAAATCTGTTATTTATGGAATGACATACACAGAAAACTTGAAATTAATAGGGTGCTAACAACATTGACCGCAGTAATTTAGTAATAACAGCAGAAATATTTCAGCAATATTCAGTAGTGCATTCAGTAACCGATTTTAGGGTACCGACAACAGAAAGTCTAGTTGTAGTTTCTGGTAGCATCACCTAAATTCTCACAGTACAGCACATAGGATTGAAACTATTCTTGGAAAAGTATGGATGCCAATTTGAGCTAAATGCAAGGCAGTATGGATGTTGTGCCTGGCCAAATTTGTCTCCTACAAACTACCACACAATCACGCATTTGCAAAAGGCCTCTACTATAAAGCCTAAGAGCCCTTTTTTTAGCTAGTGATCCTAGTTTAGCTTCTTTTATCTTTTGATTTTGGATATCTGGAATTTACATAAAAAGCTCCATTGGCTAACAGAAAAGTACAACCGTCTGAGATAAAATTTATCTTAACATAAAGTATATTCACTAACAGGAAAATATAAACAACAAAATTTCTAATGACCCACAAAGAGTATTAACAGCCAACACTGATGCGGTTATCTTTAGACATTACAACAATCAATGTTGCCATCCAAATAAAAAATAGTTGTAACTTGTCCAAAAGAGTTCAGCCTGCCAAAAATTGAATGGTTCTGTTCAATAATAATAAATTTCTGGAACTGAAATATGCTGCCCAACTCTAAATTTATCTGTTCACTAAGGAAAGTTTTACACACTTCGGAAAATCTTGCCCACAAGCTACTTGCTGACCTTTGGTAAAAGTAAAAATTATGTCGATAAATGAATAGTAGACAAGGGAAATTGTTTATGGGTTTTATGGTCTCAAATTTTATCACAGATGTCTGATGTAACTAGAAGTCTCTTTACATGTAGTTTCTTAATGTTTTTGGACAGACATGGTTGTCCTCTCGTCTTCATGTGTCCTCTTGTTCATATGCCTGGGCAGGTCCCATACAGTAGAATGTACTCCAGGTATGCATTTTGGTGTACCTTCGATGGGACATTTCCATTTTGGCTCCATGGCTCCTGGGTATACATATCCATTTTTCTCTGCTTATGCCCATACCGAAATGCAGTCACATATTATTAGTGATCAGTCTGGCAGACTTTATAATGTGCCCTCAAAGTATTGATACCACTGTTTACTTTGTATCTTTATGATACAATCACTTTTATAAATTATGATGATAAATTTTAATTTTTGTTCACCTCCAGTTTAAATTTTCTATTTTGTTTTTAATTATTATGTTTATAGCTATCCCTTGCACCTTTCTTTTTCATGGAAATCCTTGTGGGATCCTATCCCTTTGCTGAGTATCCTTCTGGAGAGTGGTTCAATCACCAACCACTATAGTGGCTGGTAACCACAAGGCACTAGATTTGATTTGAATTTGTTACCTAAGTCTTCCCCTAGGAAAGCTACCTTGGACAGATAGTTCAACAGATTTTGATAACCTTTGAGGCTGAATGTTGTTCTCTCCATCTATTTGTATAGTCTCTACTACACGTCCATCTCTATTATCATACAAGTATTATGATCTAAATGACCCAGACAATTCTTTTTCACTTTCTACCATTTGATAGCTATTATGGCCATCGTAATCATTTTTACCTTGTTGCATTTTGGTGTGTCATTTATATGTTTTCTTTTAAGCAGTCATAATTGTTTCATATTGTCTTCAATTATAGTTTGATATACATAAACCCAGCTGACTGAAAAAACTGCTATGATCAGATCCATGTGTGCTAATAAATTATAAATTTATATGTTTCAATTTTAGAAAAGAAAAATTAATCAGCAGTTAGAGGAGACCTTATATATGTTGTTTTGGGACTTTGAAATTGCCTTTGGCATAGTTCCCAAAATTAACTCATGGAAAAATTAAGCACACCCATAGGCCTCAGATCTCCAACAGCTAGAATATATGGGAGAGTAACGGGCAGAATTAAAACATGCAAGGGATGGGCAAAAAAAAATTACTTGTAACATAGGGGTCAAATGGGCATGCCCAAACCCTGTTTGGAATATATATTTACTAACTAGGACAATGCCTTGTAGAGGAAGACTGAGGTGGAGTCGACCTTGCAAGGATGGTCATTAGCCAAATTGATGCAGATGACTTCATCTTGTTGGCCAAAAATTTCAACAACCTCAACAATCAGTGTGGAGATCTCAGACTTCTCAGACAATTTGGGACACTAACACAGGCCCATTTAAATTGACTAATGACATGTATTTCCAGTTTTTTGAACTTAAGGGTCTACATCTCCATTGTACAAAGTTTGTTCTGCTGGTGGCAGATATGAAGAGCATTGTCCAAAGTTCTATTCTGTTTACTGAACTAAGTCTCGTAAAGTGGAACTGTGGAGCCTTGCTCTGCTGAAGGAAGGACTGTGTTCCTCCTTAGCAGCTTTCTGCTCTGCCTCTAACAACATGGTTTTAAGAGAGAAGAACATTGCCTCTAGAAGTCTTTCCAAGAAAAACCTTGTGGGAACCACCACCCTTGTTTAGAATATCTAGATGGAGGGTGGTTCAATCACTAAACATAATAGTGGCTGGTAACCTAGGGACTTTACTGGATTTAAACCTCTGACCTATGGCCTTTTCGTCAACAACATGCCTTGGGTGTATATTTCAACCAATTGAGCTAATGCTTGGGGCTTGCCTCTCTATCTATTATCAATATATGTGGTTTTATTGACTTGAGATGGGAGAAAGAATCGAGGAGGGGATATTGGGACATGACCGTTTTTCTTATTGTATTACCAACTGCTGACATTTCTAATGCTATGATTTGTCATTGCCTGTCTTGCCCCACAATGAGGAGCTGCAGCAATGGCTCTTTTGGCATTGCCAGGTACTGACATTTCTAATATTATCAACTGCAACTTGATATTTTTCCCTACAATTAGGAGTTTCTTGGTATTCCTTTTGACATCATAAGAACAATCCATATTTGCTTAATATTTTTTTCTTGTTTATTCTGAATGTTTGATCTTCTTGTTCTATCTAGTCAAGCTCCACGTTCAATGCCACAATCTTTAGTTTTAATTGAATTAATCTCTTCACTGTCTCATTCTGCATTAGATGCATCATGCATTAGAAGAATTTTTTTAATGTAGTGATGAAAGGTTTTGCATCTTAACAGATCTCCACACTTTCATGTTTTGTATGAGCTATGCAAATTCAACTAAGTTGTTTAGCTGTAAAAGATGGATCAGTCTTGTATGACCTTTTTGTTCTTTGTTTTCAAAGTTCTAATATGTTTATAGCCTGTACTGAAGCACAAGAAGGGAGCTGAAATCAACCAGTCTGTTCAATCACTTTAACTGCAGAGGCCTTCTAGGGCTTTCTGTGATAATTTTAGCTTTTCATTATTATGGAAGGCATGATTCCTATGTTATATACCTAGGGAGGATAATATGGGGTACAAGGGAGGTACCCAAGGTAATAATGTAATAATGAGATGGGCCATAGTAATAAATAAGGTGGTTAACCCATGTTATGTAAGGGACCACAAGTAGTTAATAATAATGTAATGGGCCCATGGTATTAGTTGATGGTATGAGGGAACCATGGTAATGACCCATGGTATTGTATGTATGAGGCCTATTTAGAGGCTAGAGACTCCATGTGGAGAGAGAGTGAAGGATTATTTTATGAACGGGCATATGGCTTGTGGAGTGTTCTCCTTCCTTAAGGAGTGAATGTATGGTGTTGCTCTACCATAAGGGTTTTGATAATAAAGAAGCATTTCTCTCTAGATCTTGTTATTTATTGGGTTATTTCTATTATCATAATATCTTTGGGTTAGAGCTATAACAAGTGGTATCAGAGCACTTTCTTGGGCAAACCGTGGAGAATATTTTTTTTTTGTAAGGTTTCGGGGTGGCGAGTTTGCAGATCCGATATGTAAGTTTTGGTGCAAGATCTATAAATTATAATTGTAGATCTATATTCTATGTGAAAAAATACCTGGTTTCAAAAAAAAAATCGGTCGAATCGGAGTCCGGATGAAGGAGATATCGCTGATTTAAAATCAGTGGGGTTGCAGACAATTTTTCAGGGCAGCGAGTTTGCGGCGCAGATCTGGACGTCCTGGTGGAAGATATGCAAAATATAATTGTAGATCTGGATTTCTTGAGAAAAATTACCCAATTTCAAAAAAAAAAATCAGTCGAATCGGAGTCCGAATGAGGGAGATATCGCTGATTTAAAATCAGCTCTTTTTTCAGAAATTTTGGGTGACGGCGGGAGAGTTGCAGCATAGATTTGAAATTCTAGTGCCTGGATCAGGATTTCTATCACATGGGCAGATGTAGAATGGTTGTTCCATTTCCAAAAACAGGTCATAATAGGGATTCTGAGCAATATTAACAGAACTGTGACAATTTCAAATTTTCTCCAAGTAAGTGAATTTTTTCAAAACCCTCTTCATGGCGACTCTATGTTTTACAGGAAAAAATAATGGTCCTACTATTGAAGAATTCATACAAAGAATAAAGTCCAAATATGGGATATGTTGGAAAGCTATATTATGGCTTAATTTGACAGAAGAGGCTGACAAATGGTGGAACTCACTTGGCATCAAACAGTTGGATGACTTGTCGGATAAAGAATTTGAAAAACTCTTTATGGACAAATGGTCTCATGCCAGAAAACAAGATAAAGAGAAACATGTGGGGCTATTTCCTACTGGTATATCCTTATTGCAGGTTCATGGATTGATTTAGAAAGAGAAGATCATTGTTTCTATCAATCCTAGTGGTAAACATAATTTTATCAATGTTAATTTGACAAAAAAATTGCAAGTCCCAGCAAAACATATTGAAAATACACAGGTTGATGATAAGGATGTTCAAATTTATAAGGATTTGAAACTTTCTATGGATAAGTATGTGTTTCATGGTAATTTTTATGCTTCAGATATGGATAACATGGATGTTGTTTTGGGATACCCTTGGATGGAATTAGTGGGTACTATAAATATTAATGTGCAGAAGAAATTCTTGAAGCTCTGGTATAAAAAGAAGAAAATTACATTACAGGATATTTCCATTAATAAGCAGGTAGAGTCCAAGGAGGTTGAAGCAGAAGATGTTACAGGGACTGACATATCAGATGATGAGCAGTTGATGGTCGACAATCAAACACAAACAGAGGCTGAAGCCGAAAAGGTAACAGGTGCTGACACATCTGATGAGGGTTCAGTGGTTGAAGTCATATTGGAAAAGAAGACACCACAACGGCACCACAGCAGAGTGAATTAAAGAAAATACATCGTGGTTAAAACTTCAACATATCATCACCCACATCACCCCGCAAGATAACCATCAAGATGGAAACCAAGTAGTCACATGACAAATAGCGAGGAGAGAAGATCCACCCACTACACATCAACACAGAAGAGCTGCCACGGTCAGCTTCCATCTCAAGCAAGCCAGGCACCAGCGAGATCGAGGGTTCACCTTTCTCTTGGATGGCTAGATGCACGTTCATGGTACCAGTGGACTACTCTTTTGAGTAGATTTTATTATTTATGTTCTTCCCATGTTTCGGGGATGAAACATGCTTAGGGGGGTGGAATGTTATATACCTAGGGCAGATAATATGGGGTACCAAGGGAGGTACCCAAGGTAATAATGTAATATTGGGATGGGCCATAGTAATAAATAAGGTGGTTAACCCATATCATGTAAGGGACCACAAGTAGTTAGTAATAATGTAATGGGCCCATGGTATTAGTTTGATGGTATGAGGGAACCATGGTAATGACCCATGGTATTGTATGTATGAGGCCTATATAGAGGCTAGAGACTCCACATGGGAGAGAGTCAAGGAATATTGTATGAACAAGCATATGGCTTGTGGAGTGTTCTCCTTCCTTAAGGAGTGAATGTATGGTGTTGCCCTACCTTAAGGGTTTGATCAATAAAGAATCATTTCATATCATTTATGGGTTTATTTCTCATATATTCTGGATCAGATCTATAACATCCTACATCCACATGTTGCAGTAACTGGATGTCTATTCTCATGGTTTTTGGCAGTGTACCCCAAATTACATGAATTTAAGCCAGTCAGTTTGTAATCCCAAGTGAAATGAGGACAGGTGTACACCAGCAATTCCAATAGTGAATATCTCGAGGAGACCCTTGTTTTCCTTCATGCTTGTACAGAAGTTTTGCATAGTGCGCACATAATTTCTAACTTATGTATTTGCTACTAAATTTTCTTTTTCAACTTGTCCTTCCTGAAGGTAAATAAAGCCTTTGGGAAAAGGAAAATAATGGCAGCATGACTGTCCACTCTTTTGTTACACACTACTTATAGTTTAATAGTGAGTTATTTAAATTTCAAAAAGCTCTGATTACTGAATTACTCTATTAAGTGTACCTCTAATCACACGGGCCAATAGTGTATTTAATGTTGTAATTCAGGTTTTGGAAGATTGGTCTTTAGTTGCACAATAAGAATTAAGGTCCTCTTATGGTCCATTTTTATGAGAAACTTTGTATGATTTTAGAGGTTTGTGATATGTTGTACTGTAGCATCCATCCATGTTCAAGTTGTTCGCTTTAAATCCTAATCCATGTTTTGTGTAGTCTAGTTATCTACTTGATTGTGTTTTATCTAGCCTCTCCTTTGGTTTCTTTTCCTCCATTCTACATTGATATACAATATTTTGCACATATCTTACCCCATTGTCACTGTAGTGTCCTATCTAGGGTGCTAGATTAGTCTATATTTATTATCGACCAGGATAAGTAAACTTCGAGGCATGCGTCTACAATCTATAGACATAAAGGATTCCTAACTAAGTGTTCATGATGGTAGGTTACAGAACTTCTTTACGGAAGGTTGAGGTATGCTCCCTATCACCTGGACACTCAGGTCACTCAATTGATCTACCTATTCTTAAAACACTGTGTATTACTTAAACCAAGATTTCAATCCCCTTACGAGGATGTTGTGCATGAAACCTCTGTTCAGTGAACACTCAGCATTCAATGTTTAACATTCATGAAAGATTGAAACATACTAAAATCATAAGCATACTTAAAATTCAAATACATGAGAAACATTCATGAAGATGAAAAATCGAAAGATCAGATGCCTTACAGGATACAGTTCAACGATCTCAGCGATGAATCCTTCAAGCCACCATCATAAACTTCACTCATATGAATTGCTAATTAAATCAACGAAAGCATAAACCAAACTCTAATCACTGTGCATACAGAAGTTGCTAATAAAATAAAATGGCAGTATACCCGTTTCACGCAGGGCCCGTCCGCGTTTCAAAGGTATACTGGACTGCGCTCAAGCAACTATAAAATCAACGCAATAACAAAATCGTGACTGCAACTGAGTTCTGGTATTGAGTTCAAAAGCTTTGTTTTTCAAAACGATACACAGATAACAACTAACCAACAACACATAACTGTGTTTACATATGTCTTTTTAAAAAAACTAACACCGTTTACATTTCGGAACGAATGTACATTCATTATGCGGTTGTTGTCGCTTTTGTTATGGAATAGTTTTTAAGTTGTTTCCATTCTGAACCGATTTCAAAAAGGAACAAAACTAAATCAGTTTATAATCCTATGTTGTTGCTACTTTTGTCGCCAACATGCTGTGCTTTGACCATCATTGACCGCGCATTCAGGAGTGTTAGTTCTGTTGTAGGATAAGTGTTCGTCCATGCTTGTACATTCTATTTTTCATCCCTACCCTTTGCTTTAGCTTAGCTGTCATGCCATATGTCAAACAATAAACCAATTACAGGATGTTGTAACTTCCTGTAGTCTTTTTATCAAAAATCCCTAATTCTTTAACATAAAACTCATAAATCAATTTTAATGCATCTAACAACTATAATATTGTTAACTAATCAATTTCAAGGGGTCTAAGAGATGTATGAAGGAAAAAGGTAGGCAAACGATGTGTTTCAAGAGGAAAAAGGAGGTCATGGAATGGTACCAACATCTCTCCCCGACTTAATGAATTAGCATGACCTCATGCTAACCCCGATGTGCTTCCTCTGAACTCTGTCTCTGCCTGTACCTCTGCTGCCTTCAACAATGTATCCACATTCTTCTTCACCTGGGCATCCTTCTGACCATGGAGCTCATGCTTCAAACTTTTGTACTTCTCCTTGAGGGCCTTCTTTTGGTTGTACCATTTAGTGGCCCACTTACAAATATCTGTCTGTTCAGCTTCAAGTTCATTGATTCGTTCCCTTAACTTTTCATTTTTCTGTTGAGTTTCTTTACTCTGTGCTCTTAGCAATTCATTTTCTTTCTTGATAACTTTTTCCAGCATATTGGCCTCCATTAGTTCTTCCTTTAACTTCTCAATTTGCTTCTCCAGTTTCTTCTGTTTCTTAATGGCAGGTTGTGAATCTTTTTCTTGCCTGTTATTGCTTTCAACCTCCATCTCAGCTCCTGGTCCAGGTTGTGAGTGGGCACTACTTTCAATATCCATCGGTATAGGTGCATTTGATTCAGGCTGGTCTTCTTGTAGCTGGGCCTTTGATGCTCTCCTGGTTCTTCTTGTATAGGTGGTAAAAATTTTATCTTGCTCTGCTTCCTGAGCATCTTTTTTTCTCATTTTCCTTGTCCTCACACCGCTAACAGGTGGAGGTACCTTGCTTGCTTTTTGTATAGGAATCTCTTCATCGATATCATTCATAAATCCTAAGTTCTCCTGTGGTTCTTCCTTATCTTCTTCATCTTTAATTTGGTTGGCAGCCAAGAATTCCTTCCACGTTTTCCCTCTTCTCTGTAACTCATACTCAATAAGAATTTTAACTAGCCCAAAGTGATATAAGCTCTTGTCTTCGTTACCTTTCTGCTTTTGGATGGTCTTCGACATTTTGGTTAGGCTTTGCAAGAGGAAGTATGGCAGACTAATAACACACTGCCCTTTCAAATGTAACAATAATTTGATATGGTACAAGTAAACAATACTGTAGCAGCCTTCACAAGTTACAAACTTTTGGATGATATAGACCATCTCGTCCCAGGGATGCACCAGCCAGCTCCTTGGGACGCCTTTCTTCCAATTAACGGATGAAACCCTTGATCTGGACATAAATTGAGTCCATGACTTCTCTTTAAATTGCTTTGTCTTGAAGTACTTCTCCCCTTCTGGGCTGATCCCTAGGGACTGGGCTATGGTGTCTTCCGACCACCTGAATGAAAAATTACCTATCAGAGCTTTCTCTCCGTTGAATGTAAAAGCGAATTGTTTGGTGACCTCTTCATTACTTCCACGAAATTTCTCTAAAAAGGGCAGCCACTGTATTTCTTTAAGAATTGAAATGCAATCTTCGTGATACTGGGAACTATCGAATATTCTTGGTTCGACCCTATTGGTCATTTTGGCAGAGAGTTGTGCTCTAACTCTTCTTTGTTTATGTTTTGCAAATTCAACAAAGAAGTTTTGATTTGTTACCTTTTGTCTTCCGCCCCAACACTGCTGACCTGGTGGCGTCCTCGGCTCTTTAACACTAGCTCCTTTAGTAACCCAAGCGATGCTCGATTGACTGTCTTGTAATTATGGTGGAGGTCGAACCCAAATGACTACATTTTCCTTTCGTGGCGCTTGCTACTTTCAGTCCTTACTGTTGAAGTCACAGGAGTCGAATGCTAACATAGAATAACTGAGAATGATAATGAAATAACCGGCTTGACTTAATTCATAGCATATTCATCTTTTGAAACAGAGGAATGGTTGTACTGGTCGTATGGATGCCATCATAGAAGTGCTAGAAGCATATATGAAGTACTGGGATATGATTTCAGGTAGTCGTTTGCATCATTTGGCTTCGTCGGGTGGTTAAATCATAATTCAGCCGTTTCAAACATGATGAACAAGCCCGCATAACATTTGGTTTTCAAACAATTCACCACGTGTCCTGCTTCTGTTGGTATCCGGCCAAATAGAAATGTTGGAATGGCTGTAGGATCTGATTGGTTGGTAACAGAGATTGAAAAGGTGATATGAGAGGGGATAACAAAATCATATAAGTATGAGATAGGTTGGAGTATTGGAAGATGATAGGGATTAACAATAGGATAAGGAGTGATAGGTATGGAGATGTCTCTGAAATTGATCATAACAGTCACAGTTATTAAATTTAACATTAAAAATTAATCTAAGAATTTAAATGTTAAGAATAAGGAATACATTACACTTTTGTTGGTTGTTCAAGCGTTGCATTGGCATGCTAGGTAGGACTAGTCTCTTTTGTTTGTTGTTCATAACAGGTCCCCCTGGAATAGATTCGACTGCAACAGGTCCCTCTGAGATCTGGAAAATGTTGATGCAGCTTCTTTGAAATCCGGAAAAGAACTATATGTATACAGGTTCCTTGATCTTTGATATTTGATGAAGTCTTGGTGACCAGCAACCTGTGGATCCTTGTTGAAACTTGATGAAGCTTTGTTGAAGTAATCTTGAAGTAACAATCTCTTAACAGGTCCCTCTTATATGTCTTGAACAGGTCCCATTACTGCTGGTGTTGGTAACATGATCTTCTGGACAGAACAGATCCCCCTGCATAATGTTTTTAACCAGGTCCCTCTGAGATAAAACAATGACAAAACAACTTCTTTATTGAAATCTGGAGTGCTGAAACAAACTTCTTTGGAAATTTACAGTGAGGAGATAAGAAAACAAAATGCTGATGCTTCTCCCCCCCACTAAAGTTTTGACTTGTCCTCAAGTCATTATTCATTTGATGAATCAAACAGGAAACAAAAGAAAAGGAATTCTTACCTGCCAACGAATTGGTTTTCAAGTAAGAATTCTGGGTTAGAGTGTGCCAGAGTCTGGTTTTCACATCTAACCCATTTTTATTATTTTTTTTTTGTTGTGTTTTTTTTTGTTTTTTTTTTAGATTTTGTTTTGTTTAGTTTGTTTTTTTTTTTTTTTATTTCTTTTGAATTTATAAATTGAAATGAAATGAACTAAGGCAGAGATACTGCAGCTGGAGGCTGCAGTATCTCAACCTCTCTTTGTTGAGATATTGTTTGGAGAAAATTTTCCTTGCTGATGGGCTTAGTGTAAAGTTTCAGGCGATGACCATTGACAGTAAAGGAATGACCTTCTCCATCAATATTTTTGAGCTTGACTGAACCATTGTCGTAAGCCTGAATAATTTGGTATGGGCCCATCCAATGTGTGGCAAACTTGGCTTTGTGATCTCTGAATTTAGAGTCAAAAAGTAAAGCCCAGTCTCCTTCCTTGAACTGTTTCTTCTTGATATGTGCATCATGCCACTGCTTCCTTTGTTTTTGCATGAGGATTGTTGTTTCCTCTGCTTGCTGCCTCATTTCATCCAGCTGGTTCAACTGCTGAATTCTTTCTTGTTGTGCTTGGTTCAGGTCAATTTGGAAATCAGCAGCCAGTTTAAAAGTATGTATTTGAAATTCAATAGGAAGCATTACCTCTTTGCCATACACCAACTGGTATGGTGTAAATCCTGTAGTATTCTTCCACGTAATTCTATAAGCCTAGAGTGCATCTTTGAGCTTCTCTTCCCAATTCTTTCTGTTCATTGCCACAGTTTTAGTGATGATCCCTTCCAAAGTTTTGTTTGTGGATTCCACCTGCCCATTGGCCTGTGGATGGTAAGGTGTACTTCTTCTGTGCTTGATTTGGCATTTGTCTGTGATGTCCTTCACTAACTTTGAAGTAAATTGAGTACCTTGATTAGTCACTATTTCCCTTGGTACTCCATACCTTACAAAAATCTCTTCAAAAAGGAAGTTTACCACTGTTTGTTCGGTGGCTCTAACTAGTGCTTTTGCTTCAGCCCATTTTGTTACGTAATCAATACATACTAAGATGTACTTCTTACCATTGGAGGTTGGGTTAATGGGTCTATAAAATCTAGAGCCCATTTTTCAAATGGCTCTAGGTGAACTTGGGGCTGAAGTGGCATCTCATCTGTAGCTGTTGGCCAGCCCATTCTTTGGCAGCTATCACAACTCTTCACATACTTCTTGGAATCCTTAAAAATGGATGGCTAGTAGTATCCAAGACTAAGAATTTTGAATGCTATTCGTTTAGCTGCAAAATGACCACCACACGGTTCATCATGACAAGATTTTAAAATATCAATTATCTCATCATTTCTTACACATCGTCTAATAATCATATCATAACCAGTGTAAAATAAATCGCCATTAATCCATGAGTATCGAGCACTTTGTTTGACTAGTCTCTTCTTTTCCTTTGGAGTAAAGTATGGAGGTGTCCTTCCTGTAGACAAATAATTGGCCAAGTCAGCATACCAAGGATTCACTATGGAAATTGCAAATAAATTTTCATCTGGGAAAGAATCTTCAACCGGAACAGTCTCACCTGGATTTTGCAGTCTAGAAAGAAAATCTGCCACCTGATTCTCTTTACCTGGTCTATCTAACACTGTGATGTTAAATTCCTGTAACAATAATAACCATCTGGTAACTCTGCCACTAGTTATTGGTTTATTCATTAAATGTCTAATGGCGGAATGGTCAGTATGTACAAAGATTTCATAACCAGTTATATAATGTCAGAATTTATTCACAGCATATATGATGGCAAGTGTTTCCTTTTCTGTGATTGTGTAGTTTAATTCTGCAGGTGTTAGATTTTTGTTGATGAAATAAATGGCATAATTACAAGATTCCTCTTTTTGGCCTAATGAGGCACCTACTGCAGTGTCAGATGCATCTGTAAAGATATGAAATGGTAGGCTCCAGTTAGGCCCTCTTAAGACTGGTGCGGTTGATAACTTCTTTTTGAGTGCTTCAAATGCTTGCTGGCAGTTCTCATTCCAGTTGAAAAGTACATCTTTTGTTAGAAGCTTAAACAAAGGTAAAGCTATTTTACTAAAATGTTCAATAAACCTTCTGTAATAGCTTGCATACCCAAGGAAGCTTCTTACCTCTTTTTGATTCTTTGGAATTGGCAAATCAACAATGATCTGGATTTTTGCTGGATCAACTTTAATGCCTTGAAAAGAAATATAGTGGCCTAATACTATCCCCTCGTTTAACATCATAAAGCACTTTTCATTGCTCAGGGATAGATTAGCTTCAATACATCTTTTCAAAACTCTTTCAAGGTTCTCTAATGCATGTTCAAATGAATTGTCGTACACTGAAAAATCATCCATGTAAACTTCAACACAATCATGAACTAAATCAGCGAAAATAGCTAATACAGCTCTCTGAAATGTAGCTGGAGCATTGCAAAGTCCAAATGGCAAAACATTATAAGCATAAGTGCCCCAAGGACAAGTGAATGTGGTTTTGTCCTGGTCTTCTGAGGCTATCCTGATCTGGTTGTAGCCACTGAAACCATCAAGAAAAGAGAATGACGATTTCCCAGCTAATGTGTCTAACACTTGGTCAATAAATGGTAGTGGGAAATAATCTTTGAGCGTTGCTTTGTTCAATTGTCTGTAATCAACAAAAATGCGCCACTTACCATTTTTCTTGGGCACTATTACCAATGGGGATACCCACTGACTGTCAGAAATAGGATATATAAAATTAACTCTCAACAGTTTTTGCAATTCTTCTCTGACAATATCCTGGAGCATGGGGTTCATTCTTCTCTGCGGTTGCCTCACTGGTTTGATAGTACTATCTGTATAAATATGGTGAGTGCATGTGTCGGGGTGAATCCCATGCATATCGGTGTAGTCCCAAGCAAATGCTTTCTGGTATTTTCTCAATAGTTGAATCAATTTCTCTTGTTGAGATGAGTCTAGGTGATTGCCAATGTTCAGAGTTTTCCCTGGACTAATCTCTATGATCTGACTCTGTGTGTTTGTGATGGATTGAACTGGAAAAATATCGTGAAATGTTGTTTGCAAAGATTGAATGGTGCATGTTTCCTGAAAATTTTGGGCTAAAAGCACATCTGCAGCATGATATTGGTCGTTTCTCAAATTTTCGGAAATATCAGGTTGAGAAAGGAACAACTCTACCAAATCATTATTATTTTGTTCTTGGAAATCATAGATTTGGTCGATGCTAAAAACAGATTGTACTTCTTCTTTATCATTGTATTTATCATCAAGCCATAAATTGTGTGTTACTGCTGGTGATTGTGCCGATGGATAAAGAGTGAGTTGTTTTCTTTCAGTTCCTCTTGAAATGATCATGTTGCCTGATCGACATCCTATGAATGCATCAGCAGTCGCTAACCATGGTCTACCAAGGATGATAGGGTGCCCTCCTAAATTGGATTTGGGTTGAAGAACTAAGAAGTCCACTGGATACTCCCAAGAGTCTAGTGAAACAATTATGTCCTCCAAAATCCCTTCAGGAATCACTTTAGACCTATCAGCTAGTTCTAGAACAATCGTTGTGTGTTGCAAATTTATGAGTTGGAGTGTTCTCATGGTTTCAAGAGTCATGACATTTATTGCGGCCCCAAGATCTATTAAAGTGTTTGGAATAGGTATGTTGTTAATGATTGTAGTAACTTTGGGGATACCAGGATCAACATACTTTTCCATTGAGATGGTATTTGTCATAAGGCCAGCTAAATGTCCTATAACATGAATGGTTTGTGGATCAATCCTTTTCCTAGTGGGCTTCTTAAGGCACATTTCTTTGATTGCTTTAGTATATATGGGAATGTCTTTTATGGCTTGCAGTAGCGGAATTTTTATATAGACATTCTTGAGCTCATCTAAAACATCAAACTGTGGTATAGACATTGGAAGTTTCATTTGGACCAATCGGTCTGGAAAAGGTGGATGCAATGGTTGCATTTGCTTATCTTTGGTATCATCGTTTAGTTTTCTTTGATTTGTCATTTCGTTTTCATTTTCTATGTTTTCTTCTTGTTTATCAGTTGTTGGAGAATCTTTGTGGAGTACCTTACCAGACCTCAAGTTGATATTTTGCAAGGGTAGTGTGGGATATGAGATTCCCTCTTCTACATTGTAGGCTGGCCTCTCTGCTCTGTTATTTGGATTTGGGACAGTTTGAGCAGGAATTTGAGTAGGTCTGGGAGGTTGTGAGTTCGATGGAAATTGCAGTTGTGGTGGATTTATTGGTGGAGGAGCAGGCAGTGCTTGTTGAGTAGGTTGAGGTTGGTAAACAACTTGCTGCTGAGGATACTGCTGATATGGTTGAGGATGTGATGAGTATGGCTGATGATATTGTTGATATGGCTGCGAATATGGTTGGTATGATTGAGGATATGCATGATATGATTGAGAGTATTGTTGAGATGGTCTCCATTGTTGCTGTGGGTGATTTTGGTGCTGCCATGGCATGGGTACATTCCATGAATTCTGAGCATACATTTGATCATTTACAGGAAATTGCAAATTTTGATTTGGAAACATACCTGGAGGTGCTGGTCTTGGCTGCCATGGTCTCTTTGTGCCCATGTAATACACATTTTCCATCTCTGCATTAGCTGCCATATTACAGTTCTGCAAAACCTTAACTTTAGGACAATTAAATATATCATGATTTTCAGTACAGAAGGCACAAACTTGGATGTTTTCTAATGGGCAGTCTTTTAAGGCATGTTTCTTCCGGCATTTTGGGCAGAAGATAGCCATTATCTGATCTTCATCTTCTTGTTTCTTCTTAGCTTTTAGAGTGTCAATTTGGTTCCCTAAGGTGCTTAACAGATCTGTTTTAAATTCTTCTAACAGATTCCCTATTTCAGCCCTTGTGACACTTGCTGAAGCAGATTTTGTGACTTTGGATGACAAGGTTCTTTTTCCAATTTTAGCTTTGCTCCTTGAATACTTTTCGCATAATTCAACGATTTCTTCAAAAGGTAGGGTAGAAATGTCACCTTTGCCCATCAGATTAAGATCATCCATGTATTCCTCTCGGATGCCTTTCAAGAATATTGTGCGAATCAAATCAAGAGGCATAGTTCGGTGTTTGGATTTTTGTAAATTGTAGACAAACCGTTCTAAGTATTCCTCTAAGGTTTCATCCTCTTGTTGGTTCATTCTAAAGATATCATCTTTGGAATCTTTGGATCTACAATAAGGTTGATATTTCTTTAGAAATATTCTTCTCATGCCATCCCAATCAATTATCGCATGTTCACCAAGCCCCATGAACCATCTTAAGGCTGATGCCTTTAATGTCGCTGGGAAGAGTCTAAGCCTATGGGCATCATCTGTGTAACCATATGTTCGACATACAATGTCAAACTCGAACAAGAATGAGTCTGGGTCTTCTGAAGCCATACCATAAAAGTTTGGTAGCACGGATGGAGGTATGTTTTTCATTTTGATCTCATCATCTTCTTGTGGTTCTTGAATAGGAAACTTAAAGGTTGACTCTTCTTCATCTCTTCGTCCTTGATTTGGTACTGATCCATCTCCTTCCTCAGCCATTTTAATAGGTTCCTCTGTGTCAGTGTCACTTGTTTTAAAGAGAAGATTAAAGAAAGATTGTTCGGTCACTGTGCTACTTTCTCCTTGTGTAGAGGATCTAGGAAAGTGTTTCTTCTGTGATTTGTGTGCTAATAAAGTTTGCCTTTCGATGAGAGTAAGTCTTTGCCCTGACTTTTGTTTATCCTCTAATGCTTGTATGGTGACTTCCTCAGCTGGTGTTGTATTTCCTAAAGAGTCTGCTCCTGATGATAGGTTAGTTTTTGGATGGGGGGTTTTTATGAATCTACCTTGATTATCCCTAGATCTAGGCATAAGTGAACATGATTTCTAAATCTATGTTTTTGCTTGTTTTTGTTTATAAATTTTTTTCAAATCCTTTAACTACGCCTCCCCGCAACGGCGCCAAAATGTAGTGTCCTATCTAGGGTGCTAGATTAGTCTATATTTATTATCGACCAGGATAAGTAAACTTCGAGGCATGCGTCTACAATCTATAGACATAAAGGATTCCTAACTAAGTGTTCATGATGGTAGGTTACAGAACTTCTTTACGGAAGGTTGAGGTATGCTCCCTATCACCTGGACACTCAGGTCACTCAATTGATCTACCTATTCTTAAAACACTGTGTATTACTTAAACCAAGATTTCAATCCCCTTACGAGGATGCTGTGCATGAAACCTCTGTTCAGTGAACACTCAGCATTCAATGTTTAACATTCATGAAAGATTGAAACATACTAAAATCATAAGCATACTTAAAATTCAAATACATGAGAAACAGGGTTCATGAAGATGCTTTTAAAAATAACGAAAGATCAGATCCCTTACAGGATACAGTTCAACGATCTCAGCGATGAATCCTTCAAGCCACCATCATAAACTTCACTCATACGAATTGCTAATTAAATCAACGAAAGCATAAACCAAACTCTAATCACTGTGCATACAGAAGTTGCTAATAAAATAAAATGGCAGTATACCCGTTTCACGCAGGGCCCGTCCGCGTTTCAAAGGTATACTGGACTGCGCTCAAGCAACTATAAAATCAACGCAATAACAAAATCGTGACTGCAACTGAGTTCTGGTATTAAGTTCAAAAGCTCTGTTTTTCAAAACGATACACAGATAACAACTAACCAACAACACATAACTGTGTTTACATATGTCTTTTTAAAAAAACTAACACCGTTTACATTTCGGAACGAATGTACATTCATTATGCGGCTGTTGCTGCTTTTGTTATGGAATAGTTTTTAAGTTGTTTCCATTCTGAACCGATTTCAAAAAGGAACAAAACTAAATCGGTTTAGAATCCTATGTTGTTGCTGCTTTTGTCGCCAACATGCTGTGCTTTGACCATCATTGACCGCGCATTCAGGAGTGTTAGTTCTGCTGTAGGATAGGTGTTCGTCCATGCTTGTACATTCTATTTTTCATCCCTACCCTTTGCTTTAGCTTAGCTGTCATGCCATATGTCAAACAATAAACCAATTACAGGATGTTGTAACTTCCTGTAGTCTTTTTATCAAAAATCCCTAATTCTTTAACATAAAACTCATAAATCAATTTTAATGCATCTAACAACTATAATACTGTTAACTAATCAATTTCAAGGGGTCTAAGAGATGTATGAAGGAAAAAGGTAGGCAAACGATGTGTTTCAAGAGGAAAAAGGAGGTCATGGAATGGTACCAACATTCACCTTAAATGGAGTGGGAAACTATTCTCAAAATGGGATGTGTATCAGATAATAAGAATAGCAGTTATAAAATTCCAGGAAACAAGGCGTGCATCTATTCAATTAGTGATAGTATAATTAGCATATTGTGTGTATTCAATTAGTGTTATCAAGTTGGCTAGTCTTATACTCTACGTACAAGCTTTCAGTTATGTAACAGGTTTGAACTAATGCTATTATTTATGGTAAGTGAATCCAATCAATTTACATGGTGTTTCTTTGAACAAATTCTATTATTTACAGTAAGTGAATCCAATCAATTTACATGGTTAAGTCACTCTTAAACTATAACCAATAGTTACAAATCCTCTTTGTTGTTTATAACTAAGTTGGGATAAGTCACTCTTAAACTATAACCAATAGTTACACGTCGTCTTTGTTGTTTAAAACGAAGTTGGGATTGTCTAGAAATTCCCAAACGAAGTGAATGATAAAAGAATAATTGAAGTCGAAATGGGTTTTTATAGGAATCAAGAGGGTTGTTATAGGAATTAAGACCATGATAGCTACTAATACCCATCCAGAAACCAACTATTTGACGAAGGGTTTACAAGAAAAAGTTAAAGAGTCTCACTCTAGATCTGGGAATATACTCTAGATCTGGGAATATTGAAGATTCTTCCAAAACTCCATGGTCAACTCCGCTTTCTTTTCTACAAGTCTGCATGTAATAAAAATGAGCTCTGCTTTTCTTGGGTGGTAAGTGATGGTATCTGTTTATTTTTGCAACTTTACTATTATTGGAGTCTATTGGAGGTTTTCCAATTTTTGCTAAAGCTGTATGAATTTTTATGTCTTTCTAGGTAATAATTGGCTCACAAGAACTCAAGGCAAACCATGTTATTGAGAAAATTGTGGAGTTTGTTTTTGAACATGAGAAGTATACAAGGTGCAGTTTATCC